>JAFMOD010000470.1:769562-844865 GCA_019802435.1 Corydoras maculifer | reverse complement strand
GGTTCTCCGGTTTCCTCCCACAGTCCAAAAACAACAACACGTTACATCAAAAGGTTGATCCCTCTTAGAAACTGAAACAGCTTCCACTTAGTGGGAAAGATTTCCAAAAGATTTTTATTTATGTCTGTACAGAAGTGCATTTGTGAGGTCAGACACGGATGTTGAATGAGAAAGTCTGGTTCACTATATCCATTAAGACTTATCCCAAGGTTTTTAAAGGGATTCAGTGCTCTCAAGTGCTTCTACACCAAATTCATTCAACCATGTCTTTATATAGAACTGGATTTGTGCTGAAACAAAAAAGGTCTTCCCCAACCTGTTCCCAGGTTTTTATTCCTATTTATAGCTCAGTGCTTTATGTATTACAAATACGTAATAAGACTTGAGATATTGAATAAAAATGAGATATGGAAATTCAGTCCCAGTACTTTTGTTGATATAATGTATGCATTATTCATTTATTCATTATCTCCTGCTTTATCCTCTATTATGGTCGTGGTGGGGTTCCCCATGCCCATCCAGGGGAGAACGTCTCGGGCGCTGGGCAGATAGACCCAGGACAGGGCGCCAATCCATCGCTGGGAACACACTCTCTCACACAGACACACTCTATATGGGGCAATTTTAAGAATTCAATTGACTTGATCCATGTTTTTGGACTGTGGGAGGAAACCGGAGAACCCGGAGGAAACCCACGCAGACACGGGGAGAACATGGAAACTCCACCCAGATGGGGATTCGAACCGGGAATCCCTAGTGCTGAGAGGCGAAAGTGCTAACCACTAAGCCACCGTGCTGCCATGTATGAATATTATTACCAACAATTTTCCATCGCATTCAATTCAATTCATCTTTCCTAATGTTTACAGGCTTCAACACCACTTTTCAGCCACTGGCACTGGGCTTTAACATATACACACACCCACACACACACACCCACCCACCCACACACACACACGCACACAATTCTTCTTGGGATGACATTGTAGGATGGGTCGTGCCTTTTGAAAGACGGGGTGCGGGTCACTCATACGTTAGTGTTTAGGACCTGATGATTGCAATCTGTTGTAAAGGTGATTTAGCACGCACAGCCTCTGGATGGGGCAGGGTCACCCCGGCGCGTTGATGAAATTCCTCACATGCAGTTCTCAGGGGATCGCAGACTGACATCTGGTGCCCTCACGCGTGTAGGCAAAACGCTCCAGGCTCCTCATTAAGAGGGCTGACATGTCCTCCCCCCTCTCCCCACCATCCTCATCCTCACTCACCATTCGTGATCTCCACCGCCAAGCCACATCAAGACACATTTAGTGCATCTCGCTACTATTTAGGCACACCGCTGAGATCAAGCACGCTGCTCGGATAAAAATTCAACTGACTGCATCTTGGTCTTATGAATAATTTATTAAAACACTCTAAACCTAATGTGAGTTTAGCAGAGGATTAGAGGGGCACTCGCCACAAGGAAATGGGTTTTTTGTCAAATTTAGACAGTAGGTCTATTTCTCTTTTTATTCGAATGTGTTTTTCACATCCAGAGGGTGTTTTATGTGTTGTTCAGTACAACACTGCTGTAAAAGCCCTGTCATCTGAAAGTAAGAAAGACAACAATGAAGCTTTTTATGTAAGACTCTCTAACCTAATTAAACAAATTGCCCAAACCCAGTTGCATATTTCAAGGCTGGATGACTAATAAACAGGTTGGCCAAGGCAAGAGGTAATGTGACACTTGCTATTCATTTGCTGCCTTTGACAAATCAATCTTAGTTGATATTCGACCCTGATTTACAATTCATGAAGAGTCCCTTTACTAGGCCTGCTCTCCCCAGCTTGCCTCCCGAGTCAAATAATCCACAGGAGTTGTTCAGTAATTGTTGGTATTCGTGTGAAACCATGGTAGTCCTTCGTCAATCACCGGGTGTGCAATTGGATGGTGCTTTTTTCAGCTTTACTTGTCACCGCGACTTAATGAGAAGCGACGTAATGATCTCGTGTAATAATTGAGGTTATCGATTGGCGTGCTCAGACTGCTTGTTGTGCATTTGTCACGCTCAGACGTTTTTTAAGGTTGGACCCGTAAATCATCAGCACTAATTCAGTAGGTCTATATAGAATTGATGGTAAGATGGTGGCTTTGTTTCGCACATCCGCCTCTCAGCACTAGGATACAGGTTCGAATCCCTATCTGGGTGGAGTGTCCATGTTTTCTCACGGTTCTCTGGTTTCCTCACACAGTCCATGCATGAATTCAGGGAGAATTGGCTGCTCCTGTCTAAATTGCCCCTTTATAGGGTGTGTGTGTCTGTCTGAGAGAGTGTGTGTCCAGCGATGATTTAGGGCCCTGCCCAGGGTGTATCTGCCCAGCGCCCAAAATGTACCTCCTGGATGGGCATGGAAACCTCCCTCCCTCTGCAACCCTAGTAGACGATTTGGTGGAAGAAAATGAGATGAGATAAGATTAAATAAGATTAGATCAATTGGGGGGCAGCACCGGACCAACAGCACGCCTGTGTAAGAGATCTTCAGCACCACGGAGAGCACCATGAACCGATACACGACGACACCGCTTCGTTCGGCGGAGCGGGAGATCAAAGCCTCAGCCGAATGAACACGAACGCGCAGGTTGTTTTAGAACACAGTGTGACATAACATCAGAATTACAACCCAACGCAAAGCTCAGCGTAAAAAGCTGACAACACCAGACACTCATTCAAACTTAGTTTTCTGTGGGAGCAATTTTATTTTCATTGCATACAGCATCAGTCTCGTTTTTAAAAGCATCAACCAGACCTCACCGTAAGCATTAGACAGTACAGGTGTTGACCTCGTTGCTATTCAACACTGCTGCTAAAGTTTAATTTATTCCCCAAGCTTAATCTACACAGGGCTGCCATTTCCACGTCAAATGGCGGCACGAGGTCCGTCCTGCTTTTCTCCAACTTCACTGAAATCATCTGCCTGATCAAGTGGTCCTAAACATTTCACAATTTTTGGATAGAACTGTTGAACTGTTAAGAACCACTGCACCAGAGAGATCAAACCACACTCCTCCGTTTGAAGCACGGGTGCTCGAGATGACCGTCTTCGAAGCGCGTCCACAAGCAGCCCACACCTCACTAAACATTACATTTACATTTAGCAGACGCTTTTATCCAAAGCGACTTACAAATGAGAACATCACAAGTCAGTAGTTAAGAAGAAAACCAACTACACTGTAAAATCATTAAACCTGATTGTTATTTGATGCTGTGCCTCCCCCCTCGCTTTAAAAAAATTACAAGTACTTGTTAAAAAGATGCGTCTTCAGTAGTTTCTTAAAACTGTTTAGTGATTCTGCCTTATGGACAGAGTTGGGAAGATCGTTCCACCATTTTGCAGCGGAGTGAGAGTTACTAAACATTACTAAACATTACTTAACATTACTTAACATTATTAAACATCACTAAACATTACTAAACATTACATAACATTACTAAACATTACTAAACATTATTAAACATTACTAAACATTACATAACATTACTAAACATTACTTAACATTACTAAACATTACTAAACATTACTTAACATTACTTAACATTACTTAACATTATTAAACATTACTTAACATTATTAAACATTACTAAACATTATTAAACATTAATTAACATTACCAAACATTATTAAACATTACTTAACATTACTTAACATTACTAAACATTACTAAACATTATTAAACATTACTAAACAGAGTGTCAACAGCAAGCACTCGAAGCCGAACAGAGGGCCTAACTTGCTGTCTTCACATTCTGTTCAGTGCAGAGCTGTGTGGGCTTCTGTGACGTCACGTCTTACCGCAGGCTGACCGAGTCCGCCATTGTCCTGAGAGCTTCAGGTACACGTTGAGGAAAAAGGAGCGAAAACAGAAGCGAGCTGAAGTGAGCCGAAGCGCACGGTGGCGTCTTCACCGCGGAGAGTAACGTGGGCGAAAAGTGCACGGTTTTTATAGCATGAGCTCAGGGCACTGTTCACACAAGCCCTATTCAGTGCGACCTGCTGGAATGAAGGCCGTGCAGGTCGGACCGGCTCTCCAAGCTTCCTGCTCCCCATTCAGCCAAGCATGCAAACGCAAGCGCTCTGTCTCATGGCTAAGCAAAAGCTTTTAAAAGCAAATCACAGGCAGGTGATGGCACTCTGCAATCAGCCCCTCTGGGGAATTTGGATGAGATGTACACACACACAGACACACAGACACACATCCCGCAACCCTAGTAGAGGATTTAGTGGAATATAATGAATGAATGAATAATAAATAAGTGAAGTTTTTGAAGCTAAGCCTAAATACAGACGTCTTCAAGGTAAATTGAATGCTATAAATTGCCCCATAGTGTTTGTTATTGAGTACGTGCCCAGTGATAAATTGGCACCCTGTCCTGGCAAGCACCTGAAACGTTCTCTCCTGGATGGGCATTGGGAACCCATGAATGAATGAATGTGTGGTAGACCAATAGATGTTTGAAGCTAGGACTAAATACAGACGTCTGGCAGGCAAACCTTCGCTTTACAATATTTATGGCCTGATTATATCATTCATTATCTTCCACTTTCATTTCAGGTGCTGGGCGGATACACCCAGGACAGGGTGCCAATCTATTGCTGGGCACACTCACTCACAGAGACACACACACACACACACACACACACACACACACACAGTATTAAAGATGTCTGTATTTAGGTCTAGCTTTAAAAACCTGTGTTTCCGATAATGATTAACTAGCGTTGTTCTCATTTGTAAGTCGCCTTGGATAAAATTATCTGCCAAATGACTTAATGTAAATGTAAATATTGTAGGTCATCTCAAAGCTGTTCAGTTGGGTTGAGGTCAGGGCTAAGCCCAGGTCAGTCAGGTTCTTCCAGCCCAAACTTATTTAACCATACCTTTATGGAATCTGCTTTGTGTGCTGGGGAAATTAATGTTGCAACTGCAACAGACATTCCACAAACTACTGAAAGCATAGTTTCCCAAATTGTATGGCTCCATTTTCCACAATTGTGATAAAAGGACTGAATAAAACAAATGAGACTTTTTGTCCATGTATTGCAACTTTACTTATTAAACCGTTTTATAATGAACAGTATATTATTTTGTGGTGCTACTATTGGGGTCCTGACCATTAGAGAACTTTGAGAGTGTAGAGGACTAAAACAGTATGTACTGTAGTCTTTGGATAGACCAGTCTGTAATTGAACCACAGAATTCATCTTTACAATAAGTGGAACTGAGAACATGGACAATAAGTAAAGCAAAATGGAGGCGTGTACAAACTTTTGACTGTTACTGTATATGAAACTCCAGACACATTAATTCCCCATATGTACTAATATAAGAGCATGTATAAGAGACAATACATAGCACATTATATCTCTAATATTCTTTATTTGTGCTTATTTCAGAGTATAACAGTGTAACAGTACAGATATACTGTAAACCAACAAATAGACATACACACTTATTGCCAGTCTGTAGACAGACAGAACAATAACAGCACAAAATAAAATACAATGCTTTCATTGTTTATTTTGTAGAATATTGAGACACTCACAGGACACAATTAAAATGTTGCATATTCATATCAGTCAATTCATTACGTCACCTTACCAAGAACTAGAGAAATATGAGAAACAGTTATCTAAGTATCATAAAAATCATGTGAATTCATCTATCATGTATCTATCAGCTAATTATAATGTATTTGTCACCCACCAAAATCCTAAAAAAAGAAATGTAACTGACTAGAAAAATATAAATTGGACGGTTATTATTGGTTTTCAAGCATTATCATAATAATAATAATAAGAATAAAAAGTTAAATGTTACATTCTGTAAACAAATTGTAACCGTTTTAAAATGTCCTGATTTACTTAGAAAATCAATTAAACATGGGGGATCTGAAACACTTGTTTTCAACATGATCGACTATTTTAATTGACAATTTTTTTTTTCAAAAATACAAAAGATAATTTTAAACTAAACACTTATAATGTAAACGGGTACATAGACATTAAACAGTTATTGTATATAGTTGGCAAACCTCTTAAAATAAACACTTAAGTGGTCCAGCCAGGTCTGACATTAAGTGGCCTGTGAGTGTTTCTATATAAATAGCACCTGAGTTATATAAACATGATTTGATTGCCTTTTACTTCATAACACGGTATAGATATAATACTGTAATATTATATCTCTATTATTACAATATACATTATAATATACAGTAAGCTTGTTTAACAGCATAGCAGTGAATGGTTTTAATGAGCTTTTCTAACCCATAAACAAAGTGCACACATCAAAAGACTACATTCAACTACTCCGTCTAATAACACTATGGTTTTATTTGTTTTTTTACAATGAACATATTTTCTGCACTAACACTGACCTCAAATCTATTATCATTTGTGCAACACAGTCATATTCTTTGTGTGGTTTCACATTTAAGATATTCAACAGCAGAATAAATAAAATGACAAATAGAGCTCTAACTGAATGTCAAAAAAAGGGATTTTAAAATGAAAGAACTAAAAATGTACACATACATAAACCTAGTGTTTACAGCAATAAAATACGAAGAGTTAAACGAGTCCATTTAAAAAAAAGCCAAGGGAATCGGTGTGGCAGGTCTCAGTAGCAGGATCAGATTAGGACCGCTGTGGACAGGCTTTGAATTCAATGAACTCTCCATTCTAGAAAATTAGGGAAAAAAAAACATATTATATGGTCTCTGTGTAAATTATGGAAAGTTGGCATTCATAATTCACTTGAACTAACATATCTGCATAGATTATTACTGGCATCCAATCTGTTCACAGGTAAATAACTCAAACATGTAAATCTCAGTTATTTAGTAATACAGTGGCTTCTGTTTTCTCATAGTAAAGTAAAATAACAAGGAGAAGTCCATCAGCATTTGTGATGATTTATCATGCTGTAATATCACAGAATCATATTACTTTTGGTCTTTAAAATATAAAAGCAAAATCACAAACACTAATGATTGTATTCATTCAAAGTATCTAAATTCCAGTCACTTTTCAAAATCCCCACAGGCAGAGACGATGAATAAAGGAAATGTATTATACATCCCCAAAGAAACGACATGATCCTAATGATCCTATTAGTTCAGCAAACAATGAAGACGTAGGGCCCAATTTTATTGATCTTTGGCTGTCAACCACGTATTACGCAGCTCTATTTGGGACATGTCCGTGTGTCTTTGATATCTTGAAAGCGGAAAAATGTTTAAGGTATGTACTAAATCTCTTAATTATTTATGGTTGTGTTTTGAGCCTAATGTGCATTAAACAAATCAGTGAGTCATTTGTCATTTCCTTTAAGAGCCAGGTACGGTTTGACTGGCCAATTGCTATTTCAACAGTTCACCATATTGTGTTCATTAAGAATATTGTTTTTTTGTTTTTATACGCCAGCAATTTACATGAAGACACCACATCCATTAGTGTAGATATAGTCCCAAGCAAAACTGCTATTGAAACGGCAAAAGGTATCAAAATAGACCATTGGCGGGGTGCAAGATGGGAATGATTATTGTAAATGCACATTGCTTTGGGTGTATGATTTGACCCCTATTCATAAAATAAAAAAAAACTATGCAGATATTTTCCCTGCACATTCATTTGTACAGTAAGTATTTAATTATAACTAATTAAATATATAAAGTTGGCTAAATAGTAACTAATATTACAGTCACAAAAACATTAGTGAGGGTGTATGATCGCAGGCCTGGATCACAGGGGGGGGGGGGGGGGGGGGGGGGGGGGGGGGGGGGGGGGGGGGGGGGGGGGGGGGGGGGGGGGGGGGGGGGGGGGGGGGGGGGGGGGGGGGGGGGGGGGGATGAGTACTGCCCAGTTTCTAAAAATATTTCCAGCTCATTTTCTTTTACCAAACTCTACAGCTGGAACTCTGTTTGCACCCAGATCCAAAAGTATTATTTAAGCAAAAGCATGAATATTGTACCAAAAGGGTTTTCATCTTCATACTGAAACAGCTCAGGATTATTGTAACTATTATTGTGATTAAAGACAAAAAACAACAGTATTGATAAGTGAAAACTTATAGTTCATATTCTTGTTGATATTGACGTTGAAATACAATTAGTTATATATATTAAATGATATTTTTCCCCTTTTGCTTCTCTGAATATTTGATTAAACTCATCTATTCTTCTAAAGAAAACATTTCAGATTCAGGCACCAATAAAAAACCACCTTCATTTAGCTGAGTATTTCCACTAGAGCCTAACTATACTATAACAAAAAAACTATTATGTAAGCTGAAGTGTTGAGAGCAAAAAAGGAAAGCTCTGATTTCCTGTCATCAATTCTTCAGCTATTCTTTATGAAAGGAAAAGAAAAAGAAATTTGGTACAAAGTGTTAAATGCACGAGTGCTAATAATGCATCAGATGCGATTTTGTGAAAATTATCATCTATAATGAGGAATTTGAGAGATTGGATTAGTTGCTGGCCTTGTACAATTGACTTTTTACAATAATAATAATAATAATAATAATAATAATAATAATAATAATAAAAAATGAATATTATTATTTTGGTCAAACAAAGTTTCACATGAAGCGATCTCAATATGTATAATGTAGAAATAAGATTAAAACAAACAATATTATATCAAAACAAAAAAGCTAAAAATTACCTCATCAGTTTCATCAAAAACTGGCTGCAAGATAAGGAATAATTAATAAAATTACAAGATTCAGTAAATTGATAACAGCACATGCAACAACCAACAAAAAGGACCACACTTTACATGATTGATACTTTATGGCTGACAAAAAGAACATGTAAATGGCAGGAGTGTAAAGTATCACACAGATTATGGAAGCACTTCAGATGCACTCACATGCTGTGAAGTGTTTTCTTAACAAAACCACAAATGGTTTTATGAGGTATTCTGTTAAAACATGACCGTGCAATTAGTCTAAACACACATAAATGTTTATGGCGATTTATGTTTTTTGAAATTAAAAAACGTTCACCTCATAACCCTCATTGGTCTCATGCTGAATAGTGCAGACCGCAGAACAAAAAACAAACAAGTAACCATACTGTTTTATTTCAGTCAAATTGTTTTCTGTTTCAAGTAATTTTACAAGCAATTGTACAGATATAAAAGGCCCATTTAAATCTGAATCTGGTGGAGTGGGTGCCTGCTGAGGGGGAAAAAAAAAACGGGTCTTTACCTGAGCTTGATATGGAACTACCCGCTGAAGAAACTGCACCACCTCTTCATGGCCAAACTGCCTGGCCTGAGAAGAAAGCCCAAAAATACATATCAGGCCAGAAACCAAACAAGACTGAAGAGTGAGTTAGTATTCACCCCTTAACATTGTCATAGAAAAGAGAATCTGATACAGTAACAGTGTGTACATTAGTGCATTAGTAACAGAGCATATGACTAATTACACAAACATCAGCTTTTAAATAATTCCAGTCCCAATCAATGGTTAGAAATACAGCATTATCTCTTTCTTAAATGCAGAATTTCACAAAGTGTGTGGCACACCCCCCATGGCATGAAGCGAGTGAGTCTGACTGGCAGAGAAATAAATTGAGAAACCAATGTTTTAACGTCAAATCTTGTTATACGATGGACAATGAACAGAATGTGCCATTAGTCGAGCACATGGTTTTGTAAATTGTGCAAACCCCCCCCCTTCGAAAAAATGGACACAAATGCATGTGGGACTGACAGGAAAAAAGAAGTGTAGATCCAACATATTACCTTCTTAATATTTTTCACGAATAAAGTGATATTCTCACAGTTATAGGAAAAACAACTACAATTTTTTAACTAAATTTTTTTTTTTTTTGCATTTTTTTCTCTATTGAAAGTTTCATTGAGCAGTTTCATAAACAATTGTTTTCAATAAATTCAAGTACAACAGAAATTACTGAAGCTGTTTTTTTTTGTTGCAAACAAAGAGGAGCGGACAGAAAACCTGTGAGAGTCATTGTTCCTGTGAGGAGCTGATAGTAAAAGCCACTGTTTTAAGACATCAGCTTTTAATATTTTAGGAAATCTTAATTTTTTGTGAAATTGGTGCCCATCATGTTCAAATATGTTCACAAAAAAAAATCAAATCCTTCCTATCTGCATGGAATTTAGCTTTTCAAATATTTTTCAACCTTTAGTAATTAAAACAGTAAGGTTGAGCTGCTAAACATTTTCTTTGGAGGCAAATGTTTTTAAAAATACTTTTAAACAAGGTAGTCAATTTTCATGGTTATGAAATATTCATGTGTATTAGTGTGTACTTCGCACACCTAAATTACAGGTAAACAAGCAAGACTGCTAGAAGAATTAGAGCAAACCTTAAGAGAGCTACTGTTGATATGATCTAATTCAGTTTATCCATCATTTTAATGAGTAGCATGCTGGCAGAGTGAGTAGTGCTAATTTAAAATACCCATAAAGCAAAGTAATACATTTACGGTTGAAAGCCCCAGTGCTGTTATACTCTATATTAGCACTCTCAAAATGCCTCTTGTCTAATCAGCTACTTGGTCAGAAATAATTGTTATATAATTGCTATTAACAAATGACTTTGATCATTTTTGCTCAACATCCCTAGGCTAACAAGAATTATTCATATCTGTTAAGACTACTTCTGGCGTGCAGAGTGACTAATCATAACAGTGGAAGTCAAAATGCATATTGATTGGCAGATCTGTCTACATATACATACATTTCCAGACACCTGGCATAACGGTTATAAGCATCAAACAACACTAAAGCTATATTCGAGATTTATACTCACCACCTCTATGGCTGTCTGCCCACTCAGACTGCCCATGGTCATATCAGCTCCAGCTATATCCCACAGCTCCAAGCCTTCCAAGTCTGCCACTGCTGCCAAGCTGTTATATCAGAGACATAATGAACACAAACAAAAAATGACTTTGAACAAAGTTTTGATATGATGACTGTGAATCTTGGCAGATTATCAGTACACAAACTTCCTAATCACTGAATGCAGGTGTTCATTGCAGTCCCATGCTATGTATCATTATTTAGGAAACAAGCAATTTTGACAATTTAATGAATTTTATTTTTGTGGTTTGGTGAGTTTGATGTGGAAAAACTTTTCTGGCCAAACAAACCCTTACCCAATCTTAACCCCTTTAAAAATATCAGTGTCAAACCCCAGAAAATGCCTTCCTGTATGAATGGGCAAAAAAAAATATTTCCCCTTAAATTACCCCCTCCACCTTGTTAAATATAGAGTGAATGGTTAAGACATAAATTTGTACAAAAATTTAAATACATGCTTACTTAAGATTAAACTATACGCTTTCCAAATATTTCATTAAAAAACAAGGAAGCAAAATGTGTCTAAATTGCTTATACGTTGCATATATTTGTTTGAATGAAATCTAGTTGGGGTACATTCTAGAACCTGGTGGAGGCCTTGAATGACTTGTCAAACCTGCATGGAGGGTGACCGTGTGTGTGTGTGTGTGTGTGTGTAAGAGAGAGGGGGGCTTTGCATGTCACCTGCACAGTTCAGTTCCGGTACCCTCCAATTCCTCACGAGAGAAGTGGGCTCCAGTTTTTCTGAGCAGCTTGACAACATCTTTATGTCTGAACAAAAACACAGATAAAGACACAACGTAAAAAAAGACATCATAACCCGGATGTTGCCTTCAGAGTGAATCTTCCTGCTTTTACATAAGGGCTTGTAACACGACTGAGTTATATTACGAGTCCTATCGTCAAATTATGTGTGGTTACAAAATAAAACTAAATATCTAAAATTACATGAACTTCCTTTTCCACTGATACCTGAACTAAAACGTGTAGTTAACTCATGCTCTTAGCAATGGTTGGAACTAGAGACTAGTAAATTTACTATGATACAATGGAGGCTGTAATGATGTAGACATGTTGAGACAAGTCAGGGTATCACCACTTAACAAAAAACAAAATCACACACACACAACTCCTAAATAAAAAATGGTTAAATCTCCCATGAATATAATTCTGTGTACTGTAATGCTTAAAAGGACACAATGTAATATAAATAATAGAAATGAATAATAGAAGATAGGATAGGATAGATAGGAATGTCATTAAACAGATTTTTTTATTTATACATGTCCATAGTAAATGCTTCTGAACCTAAGAGGACACACATGGGTAAATCAGTTAAACGTCATTCACATGTTTTTGCCTACAAAATTAGATGGTCTGATACAAAACGTGCTATGGTCAGTCTTATTATCAACATCTCAATCTTATACATAAATATATACACACAGTGTCAAAAGTTAAAATTTTTTGTCCATTGTATCAGTTCCACTTACTGCAAAGGCAGACTTTATAGTCAATCAATTTTTGGACTACAGTACATACCGTGTACGTCCTCTTTACTCTGTTCTCTAATCATCAGTCCCCCAATAGCACCACCACAGAGCAGGTATTATTTGGTTGGTGCATTATTTCTATCCCAGCAGCGTGACTGGGGTGTTTAAATGAAATTACAGCAGCACTGCTGCACTAAAACCCCCTCACCACATCAGTGTCACTGAAAAACTGACACCATCCAAATTATGCCTTTTTGATGATGGTCCTGACCAATAGAGAACAGAGAACCAACAGGGGACTAACAAAAACAAGAGAACAGATGGACTATAGTCGTATGTAATAAGACGTTGCAAAGTATATAATAATACACTCTTACATTCATACTACAGTTCTGCAGATAGATTTCAGTAAAGATTTAAGCTATAGAATAACTACCTGTGGCACATAATAAAAGGTGTGGTTCACCCCTCATCTATTTAAGGAGCTTTTGTATCAGTCTACAGTTTGGCCCTACCCTACCATGTCTGTTTCTATGTTATGCAGAGACAAAACTACTGCTTGTTGCTGATCCAGTTAGTAATACCTTCCCTGATCATGGGGCCCGTCAGCCATAGGTACAGCAGGTAGAGCTAGTTTTAAAAACACACACCTTCTCAGTGCAATTTTCTCTCCCCAACAGCAAAAAACGACAATGTCTCCTTCTCCATTCACTTATAGGTCTTTCAAAACAACCTCATAAAAGAAACCTGATTGCTTACATGCAGGTCACATTCTGTACTTAAAGAGCTTTAATTGAACTAAACGTCAAACTTTAGGCTTACAAAAGAAAGCCTAGTGCTAAAAAGAAGACAAAACTGTCATGCCTCTGCTGGTAGCCAAGGATTCACATTTGTCCAACAAAGGACAGCGAAACTGCTGCCTTGAGATCTGAGCCACTCCCTCGGGAATGGAAACAGTCCGGTGACTGAATGCCACTAAAATGTAACAGCAGGAATAAAAATAAGCACTGGCTCACTGACAGTCTCATGCTCATTCTAATTAAATGATAATTGTTGTCAAGGCCTTTAAAGAACCTGTCTAATTCGTTCACATACAGATAGTCCCGCTGCGCACACAAGTATAATTTTGTTACAACCCCTCCTCTCTACCTCATTTAATGAGGTTGACATCTCCTTTCAATTTGTTTGTATGTATGTTCCTTTTCCACTGAGAAAATGAGAGCGATGTGAAGAGACTATTGATAGCCCGTGGAGCACAAGAGAAAATGAAGCAGAAAGAAAGTCTGCCCTAGTTTCTCAAGTTTAAGCCTCATCTGCAGAGCCCAGTCGACCATACCATGGCCATTAGTCTAGTGTTCTACATAGGTAGTGCAATTACAACAGATGTAGGTCTAACATTTTCCTTTGAATTAAAAGAAAAGTACACAGTCCAGATGTGGATAATGATGAGCAGAGCCAAAAGTAGTTCTGCTGTTGAATGCTTATATATAAAACTTTTAAAAAGGACACATTAATAATGCTACTATGGGTCTTAATTTAAAGGAAGATATAGAGCTGCATTAAACAACATGCAATTTAATCATAACTGCAATGCAAGAATAACATTTTAATCAATCAATGTTTCAAACATTTTTGGTAAGGTCAGTACATTCATGATAGATTTGTCATTGTAAGCCAGCTGAATTCAAAATCAAATACATAAAGTATTTGATTTGACCTTACTTTTATTTGATAATATGGGGTGCAATTTAAAGAAATGAGCATGTTTAAATATTCTGAATCTTTCTTCATTCTTTGTGACAAATAAATTTTCTGAAAGATAAACAAAATAAAGAAAATGCTAGTATATCAGACAACATTTACACTAATAGATAGGCTTGAAAAGAGCCAGGAAACAAATGGGGGGGGGGTGGCGTGGCATAGTGGAGAACCAGGTTCAAAACCCCAATCTGGGGGGTTCTCCCGTTTCCTTCCACAGTCCAAAAACATGGATTCAAAGTGAGTTGGCTGCTTCAAATTGCCCCTATATAGTGTGCACGTGTAAGTGAGTGGCACCCTGTTCTGGGTGTATTTGTACAACACCCAAAATGTTCTCTCCAGAAGGAGCATAAAGAGCCCCCTACTGCAACACTAGCAGAGGATTAAACAGGCGATAAGAGTAGATGAGATTTAAAAAGAAAAAAAAATATTTGGACAATGAAAACTAAAGTCTTTTGTTGTTCCTATATTAATAATTCAAGTGAAATTTTCAATATTAACCAAGCTTCAATATGATGGTCTGTACACTCATCTACATACTGATCTGATCAGCCATAATATGGCAGAAGTGATGTTATACGGTCATACAGCTTAAGGTAAAATTCACTTCAACATTATTGTTAATTTCAAATGGACAGAATAAAGACTTTAAATTGCTGATCTCTCACAAAAATATGATTTGAGCAGCAGTATATAAAAAATTTAATTAAAAGTCCTTTAGCAAACTCTTATCAAAAGCAATTTAGAAACTGACATTTTTTAAAAATAGCAAATACTACTGGAAAAGATTTTTGAGTGTTTTCAGCTGTTTCCTGAAAATGCTGAATGTCTCAGCATTGTGGAAAGAATGGAGAACATCACCATTACTAAACGATATGCAGTAAGAATTAGCACCATGATGAGGTTGAAGCACCAGGTGACCTTCATTACTAGAGCGTAGTGAATGATTCGGGTGTATCTCTGAAAAATAGCTGAGTTAATGTAAGAGGTAGCTGATCCAGAGATTGTCCTGTAGATCAGAGTCAGCATCTTGTACTGAGAGATAAGTAGTGGAAAGACATTAGTTCGCTTGGGTTGGTTAAACAAAAGACGAGCTGTCGAGTTTTGGATCAGATGGAGAGGTCTGATTGTCTGAAGTGGGAGACCAAAAAGCAATGCATTACAGCAGTCGAGCGAAGAGAAATGTCAAAAGTAAGGAAAGAGTTTTTTCAATATTGCATAAAATTTTGTTGGACAAATCAATTGGGCCAGACTTGTACTTGTAGCTGTTTGTGCACTGCTAAATAGAATATAGAAATGCCTGAATTAACACTAAAAGGGAAAAGTACAATTTAAAATGTAAATAATTAAAAAAAAACATCTGGACCTTGGTGAAAAAGTGATTGATCTCTTATGCAGATCAGCAAAGCCACAAAAAATAACATGTGCACAGTGATAAGAGACCTGCAGAACAGGATGCTCCCTTACCCACCCACACGTTTAGTGAAGAATCTGTTCAACACCTGATTTTCAACTACTGACACTGTACGCATCAGAGTGAAACCTGCACACACTTTAAAACATTGTCAATCCAACTGCATGTTTATGTTCAGAGACATGTGACTGTTATGAAACGATAAGCATTACAGACACGCAAACACCAGCTAACCTGAAACGAACTGCATTTCGAAGGGGTGTGTCTCCGTAGCGATCTTTAGCATAGACAGTGGCCCCTTGACGTAGTAAATACTGCACCACTTTGAAGTCACCCTCGCAGGTAGCAATATGGAGAGGCGTCCGTCCGTCATAGTCAGCCATGCTCAGGTCGCAGCCCTGCAACAAAATAAGGGAGGGGGAGGCAGTCAATCCCTTCATTTAAACACCAAGCTCAAATTTCAAAATGTTCATGTTTATTTATTTATAAAGCACTTTCATTACCCGCAAAGAGCAAGCCAAAGTGATGATACAAGGAAAAAGCTCCCTGGTGTTGTTGGTTTTAAGAAAAAAAACCTTTTAATAACCTAGATTCATAGGGGAATTTATACTTCTTGAGTGGCTGGGTAGTATTAACAGTGCAGGACACCAATGAACAGTTTGTGTAAATGGCTAATTGTCCAAAAGAGTTTAATAGAGTTAAACTGATTCAGTTCTGTGAACATCCCTCTGTGTTCAAAGGTAGTAACAGTAAGATACTGTTCTGAAGGTTCTGTCAATCAGATCGAAGTTTATGTAAAGTAACAAATGTACGAAGAAGAAATCGGTGGCAGTTTATTGAGACTGAGTTATATTTATAATTTTCATATTATGAAACATGTGCATAGCAAGACCCGTGATTACAAAACAGACAATTCAGTTCGGCCATGAAACAAAAAAAAATACAAAGTCTAAAATGTATCAGCCTTGATCGCCCAATGCGAAAAACACTACAGCTCTTGCGCAAGCGCAGCCCTATAGTGCACAAGTTTATCAGCGGTAGGTCTTCACAAACATAGGCATTAAGCCAGCTCAATCAGTGCAACAGTGACCTTATCTCAATGCTACCTCTAGTGCAAGTTCAACAAGACAAAAACATGTTTGGTTTTCTCATGTTTGTTGAGCCAAGGATTTTTCTTACAGATAGCAGTTTGTATAAACATTACTATATTTTACAAACACAGATTTGCTCAGGTAGACATATGACTAAAGTTATTAGCAGTTTTGAAAGTCAATGCCTTCGGTCAGCAGAATTCATCTAAACCACTTAATCCAACAGTTTCTACTACACATACTACGTATACAGCCAAAAAGAGAGGAGCTAAATACAACACTTTCAGAAACATGCGACACGCTAAGAGTATTTGTGTGAGCACAGTGAAATGAAACGGGTGTGAAAACTGGTCTAGAAACAGGTCTTGGAACTTCAGTTGAAAGAGGGTGGAAAGGGGGGGGGGAGGAGAATGCTTAGAGGAAGTGGTGGCAGGGCAGAGTAATTCAATTCCAGGATGCCTGCATGGCGAAATAAATAGCAGGGTGTGATAGAAGTCATGGCTCATCAGATGTGCTTGATTAACACAGTCGGAAAATCCATAAAGTGCATTCTTTGATAGGATTCAGTGATATGTTTTACCATCTCTCTGATTGCCTCCAGTGCCTCGATGTCACCGATCTTAGCTGCAGAGCAGGCGAGCGTGGGGCTTAAAGCATCACGAATGGCTTCCAGTTCCTGAGAACATGTTCACAGCAGTTATTGTTTAATGATTTTTTTAACAGTGAACATACCAGGATGACTCAACATCTGAAAAATGTAGCATTTTTAAAAGCAAGGTCACAGCCCCATCATACCATTGCACTGGCACAATTAGATCAGACACAGAAGAGTGGCTAAAGTTTTAAAACACTGTGGTAAGTCCAACACTAGTGTAACACATTCACCTTATTGCCCCACCTTGCAGATGCAAAATCACAGACAGTAGCCCATTTGTTGCTAGAAAGTTTGTTACCTTTTTTTTTTATTACCAATGACAATTCACTGACTACAGGATGCTGGTGACAAAACATTTTTTCCTGTTGGACTATGCTCAAGTTGATGAGTATAAAGTTTTCAGTAGCACTACTGTCTGATCCATTCATACCAGCGCAACACACACAAACACTTTACCACCATGCCCAGGTCACTGCAGTACTGAGAACTATTTACCATCTAAATAATATCTGCTCTCTTCTGGTAATGTGAGGGTTCCATGCAATAAAGTGTAAATGGAACTAACAATCTAGATAAATAGATGGAGTAGAGTCTACAATAGAAATAGTAATGTAATCAATTATATAGTAATTTATATGGTAAATGGAATTGATATAATGTGCAGTGAGTGTAGAAACACTGTGTTTGTAATAAAGTGGATGGTTTGTGTGTGCACAAAAAATATAGTGGAATATAAACCAATTCATATTTTTATTTTGGTGACCAATAAGCCCCTTTAACACATACACATTTAGTTGTTTATCAGAAAGCAAATGTCTTTTATTAGTTGTCAGATATCTTCCTGTCGGTTTCCTAGTATTAACCCTGCCCAATTTCGCATTAAGCCCATATGTGTGCCTATGATTGTCTAGAAAAGGCATGAGAGTGTGTTGACAGTTCAACCACATAAATAATAATATCTGGGGATAAATGAAATAGCACTAAAAGAATTGTCAGACAGGTGAGAACAAGATACAGAAGCTTTTGTCAGAGAGGGCCAAAGCCAAAATTGATGGAAATATTAAACAAGCAGCCCATATGTTTGTGATCAAATTTTAAACTGGCCTCAAGACTGTCTCTTGCACCTGGTTGATATCAGATATCACCCTGAGCAATAACAGATCAGAAAGCATCTAATAGAACAATCTCCTGTCACATGTATAAAAGGGCAACTTCAGAAGTTGTCCAGACCAGTTTCTTAAAGCACCGTCTAGAGTGAATATAAGAAAACAGTACACATATCCAAACGTACAGGGCATTGGGCTATCAATCTGAAGATTGGGGGTTCAAATCCCAGGTCCACTGAAGTTACCAATGTGGGTCCTTGAGCAAGACCCTTAACCCTCATTGCTCCAGGGATGTTGTGATTAACCCTGTGCTCACCTTGTAAGTAGCTTTGGATAAAAGCGTCTGCTAAATGACCAAATGTAAATGTAAATGTAATGTACAGTATACAATCAATGAAATAAAAATAAAATCTAAATAAATAAATGCATGACTACAAGCAGTAAATAACCTGATGTAGCGTACTTTCCAAATGCAACAGTGCATAAACAAAGACAAAGAATATATATTTGTAAAGAACCAAAGTCTGAGGACCGTGTATGGTGCAGAGTAAGAATGACTCACCTCTTTGGAGCTGATACTGAGAGATTTAGCAATGACCTGAATAAAGTGACTGTCACTGAGGCTCAGCTTGGCCACCTGCACATGAGCAAGCATTTCACCACGTAGGTTTTGGCTCAGCATCTAAAGGTCAAATAAAGACTGATGAATAATGAGAAACAGGACTTCTTACGATAAGTACAATAAAACGCCAAAAAAAAGAAAAAAAAAAAAGAAAATCCTACAAATTTACCCTATGAATCTAATTAGTATTGAATTGATATAATTAGTATACATATTATCATTAGCAGAATCTATATTACTTTTAAAGTCAACAAGCTTTCTTATTTGAATACACAACAGAAACAGTAATTCAATATTAGGATGTTACATAAAATATTAAGAAGCAAAAAGAGTAAGGTTTCAAGTACCTTCCTTTTCTCTTGTGATGCAAGCTCTTTTTTGGCCAGCACATAGGAGAGCTTTGATAAAGCAGCTTCTGGTGTCATGTCACCACCTGATACTAGTCCTGCATCACTCAGCGACTAAGAAAAGATCAACAGGCATTTTACAATGGGTAACCTTAACTGTTCACGCATTCCCTTTTGTGCCCACTATTTATTTACCCGGAAGAGAAAAGCAATTAGAGTAAAAGCGGCAATTTAGGCCAATCTCAGCAAGATTGGAGCAGCAATTTATTCTGGTAAAAAAAAGCTGATACTCTTAAATAAAAGATGATGCATTCCAGTTTAGATTTCTGACATTTAAGGTTGTATGGTTTAAAACAAAAAGGAAAGAGAGGGAATGCATTATCGTAAATAAATCACGGGAATAAGGCCCGACTCAAAGCGGAGTGCTGATATACCTCTTTCCCATTATTTATTCTCAATAATGCAAAATCTTAAGTGCCTTATTGCTTTTCAAACAAAGGTTACAAATACAATGTAATAAAAAATTAACAATTATTTAACTGGTTTTCCACAATGTAATCTACTCCGGTGAAGCAAACATTGATTGATTACTGAGTAACAGGATACCAGTTTCTCAAACTATAAAAAAAGAATGCCATCTAGTAGTCATGTTACAGAACACAATTAATTGTGTACATGATTTGAAATAATGTATTGTATATCGGGCATTGATATGAATGTGAAGTGATCAGAGGTTGGCATTATTGTCAATAATGAACACGACTGAACAAACGACTCAGCCAATCAGATTTAAGGACAGGAACTACCCATTTTTTAAATCATCATATTAATTGAAGCCAGGAAAAATTAGATGGGCAGTGATAGCACATTGGTTTCTTCTGATATAAACAGCATGTTCACGCAGTGTGGAGAACAATCCTATTTCGACACGAAGGTGCTTGGTTTGATATTTGGACTAGGGCTGCAACAACGAATCGATAAAAATCGATTATCCAAAGCATCGATAATGAATTTCTATTATCGATTCGTTGGGTCGCACAATTTCCGCGTTACTCGCAATGTGGTAACCTCTTACGTCACCTGCAGTGCTTCAATAACACTGGAAAAATTAGTGGGTTGAACAAAATGAGGCAGAATCTGCAAAACAAGGTGATAAATCGTACAAATGAAACACAGCTAACACAGAAAAAAGCTTCCGTTTAAATCAAAGCTGTGGGAGCTTCACTCTGCACACAAATAAAGAACGTGGAACATGCAGCTCTGCGAACTTGAATTGAGCTGCACGGAGCACCATGGTGATGATACACCACCTGAAACTAAACACTGATGAGGATGAAGCTCAACAGCAGATAAATCACTACAACATCCCGTGGTTCTTTAGTTTAAAGTGAATAAACGTAACGGTGCAACGCAACACTATTAGACCGGCAGAGCAGCTTCATGTTGTATTTGGTTGTTAACTGGATAATAACAGTGACAGAGAACGTGTCTTAATGTCCGTTATATGAATACGTCCGTATTTCCCGGGACATGTCCGTATGTGACGTCCTGTCCTGGGCGTCCCAGTTTATTTTAAGTGATTTGTCCTGGTTTTCAGCATATCAATAGCAGCACACCGCAGGAAAGCAGGGGATTGACGCGCACACACGAACGGCGTAAAAGTACGTGGCTTTAGCCATTTAAATGACCTTCATTGGATCATTAAATGTCCCGGCACTAGGGCACTGCGCACGCTGCTGCATGTCAGTCCGCAAGCAACATGCCGAAGTGCAAGTGTGTGTTTACAAAAGAGTCCCCCCCCCCTCCCCCGCTTTCAGACCACGTCGACACAAATGGGAAGCATTGGGCACGGCGTGTAAAGAAGCCACATATGTCCCCGTGTCCAACCGACATTTCACACAAGAGGTATTTTTTTTGTTAACTGGCTAATTTGTTAATTTATTTTTTCCAATAGCTGATTGTTAATTAGATCATTTGTTAATTTATTTTTTCCAATAGGCTACAGAACAGACAATATTTGGTTCATTACTGAGGGCAACTAAGTATCATGTGTTATTTGGATTTGACTTCTGTTGTTAAGTAAGGAATGTTTAGAGGATACATTATATCTTTCATTGTGCTTTTCATTCATTACAGGAAATGTTAACTTAAACATTTTGAATAAAATTACTATATATAATAATATACTATAGAATAATTTTACTGAAAAAACATCCATCTTTGGATAAAAGCTTCTGCTAAATGATTAAATGTAAAGACATGGAAATTATTATTATTATTATTTTTTTTTACCCGATTCATCGAAAAAACAATCGACAGATTAATCGATTATCAAAATAATCGTTAGTTGCAGCTCTAATTTGGACAGGTGATAATTTGCATGTTCCCTCTAATGTTTTAGTGGGATTCCTATAGAACATGAAGTGTCTTAGAACAATTTAAAAACATGCAATTAGGTAAACTTAAAATGCAAATGTGTCTATAGGTGTAAATGTTTTTCTTCTGTATGTCTATCCTGATATAGACTAGCAACCAGGCCAGGGCGTTTCCTAGACTAAACAACTGCTAGGCTAGGTTCCAACATGCCCGGTGACCCTGTGCAGAATAAGAGACAGGAAAATAAAGATAAGGGTTTAAACCTGGTCTGTAACAAAATTGCAAGTAAAACGTTAGAAAAGCAAATGTTTGCAGACTAGCTTTCTGGGTATCAGACTTAACCTCTTGTGCATGAAAACCAGATGTGAGATTTGCCACAGAGGCAACAACATAATAACCATTATACAATCTTGATACCCGCCCAATTGACCAATAATGACTGTTTAATTCTTGTGCTCTTCTTGTGATAGACTGGTGACATGTCTAGTGTGCTATTGTGCATTTCACATTATAAGCACTCATCAGTGTCCATATAAAATGTGTGTAAATTTTTCATTTTTTGCCACTAAACACAAAATGACTGTATAAAATGTTTCTTCTGCCTTAGATACACACCTTGCCAGTTGCATATGATGTGGTAACAGAACCTCTGAGACACTGACTGCAGTTCACCATGATGACACCTCTTTCAGTAGCTTTCCGGAACTCTTCCAGCAGGTCTGCACGGTTATTGGGGGCATTTCCGCTGCCATAGGTCTCCAGCACTATCCCCTCCATGGGTGGTTGCAGAAAGGCCCGAACCTGCCAAACAAGACATTCACAACGAATACACTTTTGACTCACTGAAATTACCCCTATTATCAAACCAAACAGGTTTGTTTAAAAAGCATCTTGAGAAAAGAGACACTCCTTAACTATTGGTCTATTAAAACAGTGGTTTAATTGAGCCCAATCTTTCAATATCAGTTACCAGTTAAAAAACAATTACCATCATCTTTCAATGAATTTCGGGTGACTCCGGGTTCAAAATGGCTTTTTGTAAAGAAACAGATTTTATTGCTGTGTTCAGTTTAGTTGTCTCAAGGTTGAAACAATGGCATGCTGTACTGTTAAACCCTTCACTGCACGACCAATAAAAAACACATTTCTGCCTAATCACCTCTTCTGTGAGGTGCCTTGACTTTGCCTCAGTTACAAACAGCTGATTTGCAGTAAATGGCTTTTTTATACAGACAAGGCACATGGTGTAAATGAAGGAATTTAAATGACAATAATCAGGAAATTATTACTTTTTGAACTATTTACTGATTTCTCTCCAAACTAAGCCCTCTCCTTTAATTTTAAGATTACATTGCAAATTATTCCATTAAAAAGTACAGAGTAACCTTAATAAACATCATAACACAAAGATGAAGTGCTAGTTAACCACTTACATACCAACAAAAGATGTGAGTGCAACGTTTTAATTTTGCCCTCAGCTTTAAAGGGTCCCACTGGGACACCACTATCAAACCTGCACATTGCCTTTTTGAAAGCCTGTTTGCCCCAATAGTCCCAGAGAGAGACAGGAATTAACGATGCTGCAGATTGAATTAAAGCCTTGTCAACCCCCATTCCACTGGATCACATCTGGAGTCCCTCCCAACCACCTGACCAGCCAAGGACAGCCATCACACAAAGTGCAATTTAAGACAGACATGTTGTAAGTTCTTTCCTAAATCAGCACTAATCACCAAGATGACAATTTAAAATAGCAAACAGAAGATTCCATAAGTGGTGTTAATGTTCTTAGGATTATTTGCAAAAAATAAAAATAAAAATCTTGATTACACAAAGAAAATTAAACCTCAACAACAACGCAATGCTATTATAACCTGATTACTGTTTATTTTTAATATCATATCTGGATGAACATTAGGAGGTATCCTATAAATTGAACATGAATGTGAGGGAAGGAAAATAAAAAAAAGCTCTTAGGTAATAAAAGCTGATAAAATTGCTGCTGAGGCATAACATGGTAAAAGAGCCAGATTGAGGTTGTAAATACGTGCTCCTTCCCCCGTGCCGTTCTCAATATGAGATTCCGAGAATGAGTGCCAACTCCTTTCTCCACTATGAAGAATTAGTCATGCTCTATAACACAGTCTTATTACTAAGTAACCAACACTGGTCACGGGCAGGTGTAAGTATTATATTCCAGAGCAGGAGTGCAAAAATGGGATTCTACAATAGAGTCACAAATTATGAAAGTGTGTTGAAAGAAAATCCCGATGGCCTTTACATGAAACACAGGCTTCTCTAGAGGTGATACACTGGTTAGTAAACAGAAATCATACAGAATACAAAACAAGGTCTTACAGTTTCAGCTGTGATTCCTGGGAACAAACGCAGAAGGCCCACATTGCGATTCATCTCAGTGTTGATTCTGAACTTTGATGTCGTGTTTGCCCTCCACACAGTGTCCCAATTTACTGTACAGAAGAATTCAAAACTTAATTCACATGAATGTGACGAGCTGTAACATGTTCCAAAATAGACCTGATGATAGGCCTTCAGTTTAATAACTGAATCGAAGTGTATTTTTCAGTCCCATTGTCACAGATGTATAAATCAAGCATATAGCCATGCATTTCAACTTTGTATGTATGTATGTATGCATGTTTGTATGTAAGTAGCTGTATGCTACATCAACTTTGTTAAAACAGCATTTGGAAGGCCAATTTTTGTTCCAACATGACTGCGCCCCATGCACAGAGCAAGGTTCATGGTTGCCCGAGTCTGGTGTGGAAGAATATGACTGGCCTGCACCCAACCTTAATCCCATTGAACACATGTGGGATAAACTATGATAAACATTGTAAGCCAGAGCATTGCACCCAACAGCAAATGTCTGACCTGGACAACAATATTTTATATATTATATATTTTATATAAAAATATAAATATTTTTTAAGAGACTGACTAAAAATAGTGGACACCAGGATAAATGAAATAAGAACACATTATTATTTTACATTGGAATATACAGACATGAAATAATCTGCATTTCTGTCAGTGATTTTGAGTCATATGTCAGATCATCTAAGCCTTGTTTGTATTATATGTTTGTAGTTTTATTTTTTTTATTATCTTGGTCTGTTATGTACAATTATGATGTAAAATTACTTTTGATATCCACTTCAGCGTTGGCCAGCGGTGCCAAATTTGGAGAATTAAAAGCATTAAAACTTCCAGCATCCACTTTGGTGACTCTATTGCCTCTGTAGAGCTTGTGATGAAAATAAAGGCACACCTGTTCAAAAAGACAAAAACAGAAAAAGAAAACTTCCAGGGTTTCCGGTGACTCAAACAAACCTTTGTCCTATCCGTTTGGACGAGAAGACATTAGTCCTATGTAAGATGTACTAAATATCTAGCATAATGTTGATTCAAAGCTTTTTGAACCAGAGTTGCAACACCCTGCATCAGTAAATGAACTGATCAGACTTGATGAACCAGTAGCATGGGGGTAGCTGTGACTCAGTCTGAGGTAACAATAGAAATGACACATGAAGGAGGAGTAAATGAAAAAGAGGAAGCCAAAAAAATTCTAAAATCTACTTCTGTGAATTTTAGTAAGTTATTCGTTTTAATGTTTTTATTCACATTACCACATTGAATATTATTAGCATTCCTACTACTAATAATAATAACAATGTTATCCAGCTTATCTTTTTAGGGAAAAACACTTACTCTGAAGTTAATGGGCTCAGATTGTTAGCTCTTCCACACAATACAAATAAAAACATCCTAAAAAAAATTCTGATACTCTTCAATGATTCGACCTTTTGAACTTGGCCGAATTGATTAATGGCTAATGTTTTAACTTAGGTTTTACTAACCTCAGGAATGACAAACTGGCCTGCAATGAGCAGTGCTCCAAGCAGATTGTCCCTCCCATCATTCCTCATTTCAAAGATCGGCACCTGCCAAGTCAACAAGGTCATATTAACAAAAATAACTAAAACATGTTATGTAAGAGCATGGTCTCACTGGCTACTATACAAGGTACATCTCAGTTTCTATACTTATTGTCAATTGTACAATACAGATGCACTTTGTTGTTGTACAATAGCTAAATGTAGTCCATCTGTCTCTTTACTTTGTTAGTCCTTTGTTCTTTACTGATCATAATCACCATTGCGCAGTTAGCAGTTATTATTTTGTGGTAAATGATTATCAGCACAGCAGTGACTTTGGTTTTATGTCCTTACATTTTATTTAATTTTATTCTATTGCCATTTACTTTTTTATTTTATATTGGTATTTGGGGTGATAGGGTGGTTAGTGGCTACATTGGCTGGGGATCCAGGGTCGATTTTCAATCTGGGTGAAGTTTCCATGTTCTCCCCGTGTCCGCATGGGTTTCCCCCGGGTTCTTCGGTTTCCAACCACAGTTTTAAAAAAATGTATTCATGGTAAATTGGCTGCTCTTAATTGCCCCTCTATGGTGTGTGTGCCCTGCAATAGTTTGGAGCCCTGTCCTGGGTGTACCTGCCTGGCACCCACAACACCCAAGTTCTCCCATGGATGGGCATGGGGACCCCCCTATGACCCTTGTACCTTGTATAGGACTAAGCAGAAGATAATGCGATGTTCGAGATTGCATTTGTTTAACGTTTGCAAACAGTTGTCAAAGCATTTCACTGCAAGTTGTACCGTGTATAACTATGTACGTGACAAACTTTGATTTGATTTAACGTAATTTGAGGGGGTAGGGGTTGGAGTGATGCCAGTGCATCTGCCTTTGCTTATGATTTTCACGCATATGAATTTACACAATTTAACCACATTGCACTACTTTTTTTGAAATCTAAATGATGTAGGAATAAAAATCAGAATTTAAGATGTGAAATTCAAACCAGATAGTGACAGAAGGCATGTGGTTAGGAAAGTGTGGTACAATACCTGAGAGCCGGTGAGTATGACTGGTTTACCCAGGTGCTCGCACATAAAAGACAGTGCTGAGGCAGTATAAGCCATGGTGTCCGTACCATGAAGAATAACAAAACCATCATATTTTTCATAGTGTTTCTGAGGAAAAACAGAAGATAAATCACTCAATTCAATTTATTTCATTTCATACTTAACAGAACACTTACATGCATACTGCACCGTCAAGACAAGCTATTATCGAAACCTCTTAAAATGAAATTCTAAAATCTCTGTAAAAATATATTTTATATATGTTTTCAATAGAGAATACATAAATTGCACAAAAGTACTGGTAAAATCCTTTAAATCAAAGCGTTAAGTTGTTTTATTCAGGCCAATTTCTATTCGTTTATCTATGTGGCTCAAATCAAGCTTCCAGCAATGCTTTCTGTCATTGCAAACATTTATGACAGACTGGGTCATACTAAAGGGCTTACAAAATTCAAAAACTGTAATAGTACACCACCATTACAAGTCACTTTGAGAAATTTCTTCTCTACTAGATTTTTTCCACATTTAACTGTTTAGGAACCATAGAAAATCAGCAATGATGTGGCAGACCATGTAGTTGCATATTGGGTTGCCAAATGCTGAGGCAAAGAGAGAATACAAGACTTCTACTGGTGGCTTTCCAAACCTCCTACGGTATTATACATAACAAAAATTTTGTGCATCTTGAATTTCATGGCATGTTTTTTTCCCTTTCAACATCAATGTCTCACCTCACAAAAGCTCCTCTAAATAAAATGGCAAGACATTTCCTTAGACACTCTCTGAAATTGAGAAAAATATATCCCAAAATATATCCCAGCCTTCTCTTCCCTTAGTGAATAAATAAGGGACATACTTCATATTAATACCAAGAAATTTAGTGTGACGAGTCATAAAACACCTTTGTGTGTGGGAGTCCCAATACTTTTGTCCACAATGTCAAATTGCTGACGCTTAAAAAAAAAATCTATAAAGCATGTAATTAGAGCAGGGGGTGTTTTACACAATACTGCATTTTAGTCTTATTTATAGTCCTTAAGGGTCCTGATGATTTGTAAACTGAATTCACACAACAATTTCTAATCCTAACTTTATTTCTTGTTTTGTCATAAAAGAGGTTTTTATTATTTAAATGGTTAATGCAAATAAAATACCCAGCTCATTTATTTCTCTATAAGTGATAATTTGATAAAGCACCACAAAAAAACATTCCAATGTGTTCTAGGTTAGAAATGAATAAGAGTTAGTATTATATGATAATATTATCATTATAATGTTATAAGTCTAATGACTGCAACTAATAATTGCTGTTTTATTTAGTTAAAATAAAATATCATGACAGTAATGCCTCTGCTTTTTGGAGAACATAGAATTTTTACATTGCAATGTGTGGGTGCTGTATAACTGAAAAACCTATATAATACAATACCTCAATGTCTCTGCCTATAGAAGCCCAGTCATCAGTTGTCATATTGCAGGAGTCCAAAAGAGGAGAATACTCTATAACAGTATACACAATCCTTTTGTTCTGTTTGGATAGTCTACAAACAGAAGAATAAAGAACAAGAAAGATTCATCAGAACAAACCGTATACTTGTGATTATACTGGTAATTAAATTCATTTATGCTTAAATCAATTTTTATTACAAACACAGTGAAATTGGAACTGATTTTAGTTTTAGTAAAAAGGGGAAATGACTGTTGCCGGGCAGCTGCGGGTGTATTCTGAATATAAAGCATAACAAATTTGATTTCAGGCACCTCCTGCTTTATCAGTGGGGTGCCTGAAAATTCTGGAAAGCCAAAACCTTATTTACTGATGAGGGCATGTGTAGCTGAGATTACCAAACATTCATGTATAATGTGCAGCCCTCCTTATTCTATTAGGGAGAGAACTACTGATGAGGGACATTGCACATAACATGGTGTGAATCTAACCATGAGCCTCAGGATCTAATTAAAAACCCTAAACCATATGTATATGTATATTAATTTAGCCTGGAAGTGCTTCCCTGAGTTAATCTCTCCTGAAAAGAGCCCAACACCCTAAAGTGTACCCCACCACTAAATATGGTAAGGGGTTCAAACCTTCTTCAGCAGCTAAGCAAAGCAGCAGGTGATGGAACAGGAGGTGGGGGCGGCTTACCCTCCCTTCATCCCTCTTCAAAAACTCTTGCATGAGCCAGACCTTAGCTCTTGCTTTAATTAGTTTCCACTCACAATCACAGCCCACCCCCTAGTGTATACTGGTGACATTTTAAAAAGGATAAATGCTGGAGGAAAAACTGCCAATTAGTCACCAATCTAGCAATGTTGGTGAGGATCCAGAAAAGGAAGTAGAGTAACTTTTATTATACTAAAAGGCCAAAGGCCAAAACAAAATGTGTCAAAATTAGGAAAAAGGAGGGGAAAACAAGTGCCGAGTAAGACTTTAATGAAGTCTTGAGATATAAAAATGCAGCACCTCTAGTTAAAAAAAAAAAGTCGTGCAGACATCTGAAAAATTTTATGAAAATATGAAATCAAAATAAAATGTGCTAATCACACTGCCATGGCAAAGCTTTACTAATCTCACATTCTGCTTAGCTTTTAAATGCTGCTCAAATAGTATGTCTGATTTCTATATGATTTCTTATTCACATAAACAAAAGTTAGTAAGTCCTGGGTTCAAATCCCAGTTGGGGCAAACAAAGGTTTCTTTTGAATAAACTCCCTGTATTTGATTGCGATTTCTGTGGGTACTCAGTACCCCCCCCCCCCCATTTTAAAACCATGCCAATAGGTAAATAGGAGATTTACCTACATGCTACCGGATTGTATCCTTAGTAAACTATGGAGAAGGAAAGACTTGGTGACCTACTTTATAAAAACCTTCAGCATGAAAGGCTCAGAATCATTGTAAACTTGCCTAGAGTATTCAAGGGCACAACACATCTAAATGAATAGCATGCACAAACACACATACATACACACATTGTAGTAACACCGCAACTATATTGTATATTGTAAAAGGTGTATTCAGTAATCACAATTTACAAATCGATACCACTTTCCTAAATCACTTATTACTTATAACAAGCACACAAACGTTTAGGATATTGTGCACAACACTCGAAAGCAGACAGGTAAGTATTAAGCCACAAATGAAAAGAGTAAACTAAGTGGTATGTGTTAAATGATTAACAATATGCAGGGAAAAACATGCAAATCTAATATGTAGTAACAGCTAACTAATTTGTCTCTAATTCTTTCTGATTAAATCTCCATGCATAGACCCCTCCTACTAGGCATTTTCCCTAAGCTTCAGGGACTTAAATCTTCAGAATATTAACCCCCCCATGTGAGCGCCTGGTATCAGACACTGCATCGACAAGTCTACCAGAGCTCCACACAAACAAACGGCAACATCAAACATGATCAGGCCAAAGCTCAGCCTAAAGATTGCTGCTATCCGCCAGTGCCCAGACCGCCAGTGCAGCCTGGTGCTGCAGCGCTACTGGTCAGTTTAAAGCCACAAACTTAGCTTAAAATCCCTGACATGTGATGAAGGCTCAGTGAGGGAACAATAGCAGTTACCCCAAGTCTGTTTTATTTTACACTCCAATGTAGCATTTGCACTTTAATTTATCAATGCATTGGTACAAAAAATCAAACTAATTTTAATTAAATTGGGGCTTTTTTCTAAAGACGTTTAAGCAGTGATTAAAATAAGTAACTTATTGTTCTTAAAGGAGTGTTTATTTACTTAACAATGCAACACAATTATTTTGTTGTATCAGAACAAGTAGTTACTTATCAAAAAAACCATAAAATATGCTTTAAGGTTCCAAAGAGAAAGGTGGTAATCCCCCTTTAAAAGTGCAGAGAAAGTTATTAGAGAATTCCAGCTCATTGTTTTTTAATTAAACTAAAATCAATTTATAATTTGTATCCAAGTATGGATACTCTAAAAGAATAGCCCTATTTTTAAATCAGCATAAAGAAGACAAATTTGAACGCAGTTGAATGAAAGGACGTGAGGATAAGCAGTCGCTCATCAATGTGATATTTACAGCCACTGAATTTTAAATATTTTTGTTATCTTTGTAAAAGACATACAACCATTTCTAACTCATTGAAACAGTTTGAAAAAAGCAGGCTTTTGATTTATGATCTTGTAGAATTCACTTTTACTAATGAAATGCTTCAGATAACTTTTGGTACAATGAGCCAAGTGATGTTTCAGGCAACATGAGCATGCTTTATGGACAAAGGTATATAGATGCTCAGGATTATTTAACCCGTCACACGTGATTAAAAAAACACTCAAACATGTCTTTCTGATTATTGTATCCTGATACACTCCAAAATCTAGCAAATTCTTTTCGGTGCAGAAACTAAGAAACTTAACGAATTGTTAACGAATTTTAAAAGAATTGACTATATACTTTGGCTACAACATTTATTACAAATTTTTGCAGCATGCAAGTTATTAGGTTTGCTAGCAGAAAACTTCCTTTTCTGAAAAAACTACAATGCAAATTAAACAAATGTTTCTCTGCACACGCAGGCACACACACACACACACACACACACACTGCCAAGCCACAGGGGCAAACATAATGCTAGCAGTACTACAGAACCTGTTAGATAGTTCATCAGCATGTTGAGTTGGCATCCTGTCAAAACAGCACATACAGGTTTAGACTGAGGCACTGAAGAGGTGAAAAGTTTGTAAATAATAACATAAACCAAAGCGCAACAGCGCCCTCTATTGTTTATATAGATAATGATAAATATAAAATACTTCCTTTTAAAACCAATGGTTTTAAACCTGGGGTTTAAAACCATCCTAGTCACCAAACATAACAGGAGGTGCACAAGGTATCTAAGGTTCTTTGAGTTTGTTGTACAAAATGGAGAAAACAATACATTATATTGTTTAGCTAATTGTTTAGGGGACTTGAAAAGAGAAAATAAAAAGGTCATATCCTGAAATAAAATTGTTTTATAAAAAAGAACTCCAACGAATGACTGTGATATGTGTGTGTGTGGAGGCTGATTGGCTTTTCTTAGACAACCATGAGGGTGGTTAGTCATAATAAAAGGTTGGGAATCCCACTATAGACAAAGGTACAACATTAAGGAGGTAAGATTAAGTCATATTGATCAGCAGTCACATTATTAAAAAAGGAAAGAAAAAAAATCATTTGTAAAAGCAAATTAAATGTTTAAAACTAAAATGACTATATAAAAAAGTTACTTTTACCTCTATTCTATTATTTTTACCTCATGTGCTGTAATTACAGTTTCCTTAACCACACGACTTTTGTAGTTTCTAAATAACATTGCAATGGTATTGTACATAATCAAGCTGTTAAATGCCTATACACAGGGAAGGATAAATGGCATAAAGAGTCCCCTGTCTGAAATGTTAGCCGAATTATTATAAATATAACATTTTAATGGAACAGTAGATAAAATGTGAAAAGCAACGTAAAACCACAAGTGGTAGGGTGCACCCTGTTATTGAATGAGTACAAAATCAATAGTGGACTATACCTGACATATGCTTGTCAATGGAGTTGATAATATTTAAGATCTAATGAACATTATGACAGCAGTTATTATTTAGACTTTCAGCTTCACAAAAGAAAACCCCAACAAATTATTAGGTGAAAATACAAGTAAATGAAGAGTGTGTGTGCGCGCAACTGGTATATTTGTAGGTGGGTTGATTTTGTTTGTACTTACGGTAGCACCAGAGTGTTCTCAGGGGTCTCATAGTATTCATAGAGTCGGGTTTGCTGTGCATATTGCTCATCGTGTAAAATGGGGAGTTTACGCAGAGCTTTAACCAGGGCATTGGGTTCAGGACACAGCACTGTAAAAGAATAGATGCAGCTAAAGTAAATGCAGTAAAACACAATAGGAAAAAACAATTATGATAAAAGAAAAATACATAATGAAGTATTTTAATTAATTTACATGTGATATATATATATATATATATATATTTTAAATAGTAATTGGGTAAAAATATACAGAGTTTTATAGCTCAGGCCTTTGTTATAGCTCTAAAGACTGCTCTGATTCATTCATTCATTCATTCATTCATTATCTTCCGCTTATCCTCTATTAGGGTCGCGGTGGGGTTCCCCATGCCCATCCTGGGGAAAACATCTCAGGCGCTGGGCAGATAGACCCAGGACAGGGCGCCAATCCATCGCTGGGCACACACTCACTCACACAGTCACACTATAAACGGGGCAATTTTGAGAATTTAATTAACTTGATCCATGTTTTTGGACTGTGGGAGGAAACCGGAGAACCCGGAGGAAACCCACGCAGACACGGGGAGAACATGGAAACTCCACCCAGATGGGGATTCGAACCGGGAATCCCTAGCGCTGAGAGGCGAACGTGCTAACCACTAAGCCGCCGTGCCGCCGTGCTCTGATTCAATTTTATTTAATTCCATTTATTCCAGAAATTTGAGAATCCAATAAATATAAAAGCAAAAGAAGACAGGGATTGAACACAAAAATATTTAGCATTAAGAGGCCAGAGCACATGTTTAATATCAAACAATAGTTAACAACATGCAAATAAACAAATTATATGCAGTAAAAAAATTACTATGTGCAATTAGTTTTCGCTCATATAATTATATTTATTATTTAAAGAAATGTCCAGTAAATACTCAAGAGTGTACACAAAAACTAAGTAACTAATTAAATATATTTTAACCCACTCATCCTAACTGCGGTTACAGAGGTGCCGTAGTCCACCCCCAGTACTCGTACGGGCAAAAGGCTATTTAACTCAACTTCCTTTTAACTAATTCACAATAGATATTTTACTACATCCTTTCCATCCACACACCCAGAGTCATGCATGATGTCTAAAGTGATAAGTTTAGCACTTTAGTGTGTTTCCAAAACAGAACGAGTGGAGTTAAGAGCTTGAGTGTTAGCTTTCAAAGTGTTGACACATTTTAAAGCACAATAAACAAGTAAAACATCTGTATGTACATTTATATAGTACATATGTACAGTGGATATATATATAAGACCTTACAGTTGAAACCTTAGCCACAAAAACACTTGTGTGTTTACTTCAGTAGCTTTGAAGTTCATACCCAGTAATTTTCTTAATGAACAAAATAACATTTTAATTTAGTATTAAATTTATTCATTAGTTTGTTTTTACAAAAATATTCCAAAAGCCTGCACATATCATCAGCCAAGATAAATAGATGAATCGTAATCAGCTCATTTTCAATAATAATCTATTAAAAATATATATATTTTAAAATAAAAACTAGCAATAGAATAAAGATGTATGGCCATATAAAAAAAGACAACATTAAATAAACTTTACATACAATTTTTATTATTATTTATACTTATTTAACATTCATTTCATAATTATTTTATCATCTTATGAAATGTAACACATAGTGTAATATGTACAAATCAGGAATTGTGCTTTACTAGAACTAGCTAGCACTCTTGCTGTAACTGTTAATGTTTTACTATTATAGGAAAGCAAAAGGGAAGTTCTGGAGTGATGCCTGAACATTTAATCAGCAAGAAAGATTCTCCGGTCATTGCCACACCGATCAATATTTGCATGGTTTTCTCAGAATTCAGTAAAATATTGTGAGGGCTTCAATAACCAACTGCATGTAACTGGATACAAAACCAGAAAAAAAAACATACCACAGGAAATTTAAATTAATAAATAAACTATATAAAAATTTAAGAAAAAAAAAGCGTTACATGTTTTCATTTGACATTTTATAGTAAAGTTAATACAGTACAAATCAGTTCGCTAAAAGTTCAGCTTAGTCACTACTGCTACTGACATATGTAGTTTTTCAAACATTAGATACTTCTTTTTTAAATTAACAAATACTTTAGTGAAACAGGGCTTTTTAACAAGTGCATGTAACATAACTAAACATGTTTAATAAACATCTATTAATCTAATTGCACTTACACATCAGTTGAAATCTATTTTACAAACTTGTAACAAAAAAAAAAACTACTTGCAACAATGACTGTTACATGACTGTGGAGGCTGATACTTGTGCTTTGAGCCAGATGGAAATGTAATTTTAGATAGCCTTGAAAATTTTGCAGACAGTCTAAATATACAAAATGGGGAAAAAAAAGGTAGTTTTCCAGACTTATCCTCATAAACAGAACCTTTAACCAAAAACCTGTCAATGTTACTTATGTAACCAAGAAATGTCATTCCAGGGCTGGTGCCAGCGTTTATATAACATACACTCCGTCACTGTAAAAGCTTTCCACTGTAACTGTACACTTCAGTTTTAGATTTGCCAACTGCTTTAAAATTAATAAATAAATATAAAAGCGCATTTTGATTTACAAGAAGGTACACATGGAAATGCTGGGACAATTTCTATATTATCAATACAAACTGAAATCTCTAATTTTTTTATTCACTTGAACATTCATCCAACAGACAACAAAACAGCATCGATACAAAGGGTTTTTGACACCAAACTTCATTCTGTTTGTTTAAGACACACTAAACTAGGCATGTTCAATACTGAGCCACATCACCTTCTTAATCATTTGGAAATTGAGAATACCAATTCTATAAGTTTTTCCAAGTGGATTTCTTGCTCATTCTTGCTGTATACAAAACATGAGCTTGGGGTGGAAGTTCTGTGATTTTTCTGTTAATGATACATTTTCAGATCTGGACTGTAGGCAGGCCAGAGGTAAACATGTATTTTGATGATTAACCTATTTAACACTTCTGGAACTTGTGCAAAATGCAGTGTAGCATAACTCACAACATTATCATTAATGGTATCTTACATTATATGTGCATTACCAATGTCTTGGGCTCTAATGCACAAGTTCAGCATGAGAAGCTAAACTTCATTCATTCTTCAGTATTTCTTTACTTTAAAAACTGAGCAATGTCAAATTACAAAGAGGAATTTACCACAAAGGCTATGGAAACTAATGCATACTTTCCATAAATGCAGCCCAGAAAAAACATACTAAATGGGTGCAGAAGTAAAATACATCTTATCAAATTTCATTGTATCTTATCAATTTCATATTTCCGGTTCGAATCCCAATCTGGGTGGAGTTTCCATGTTCTCCCTGTGTCTGCGTGGGTTTCCTCCCACAAAAAACATGGATCAAGGTCAAATTGAATTCTCCAAATTGCCCCATATAGAGTGTGTGCCCAGTGATAGATTGGCGCCCTGTCCTGGGTGTATCTGCCCAGCGCCCAAAGCTTTCTCCCCTGGATGGGCATAGGGAACCCCCCGTGACCCTAGTAAAGGATAAAGCGGAAGATAATGGATGGATGGATGGATGCATTGCAGTACATAGCATTTTATCAAACCTATTGTAGCATAATCGATAATCAAGTCACTGGCTACAAAAAAAAAAAACTTGTTAAACTCGTTAAGTATGCAGCATACAGTTTATTCTGTAGCATATGATCATTATTGATACAGTATGCAGTATGAACTTTATACTGTGGTGTGTTGTATACAGTATTGGTGTAATATTATATAGTATAATGTATACAGTATATACTACTGTAGTAAAAAGTACAGTTTGAACTAGTGCAGGAAATAGTGCCTTAATGTTCAATGTACAAGTGCCTTAAACGTTTACTGCACAAGAATACACTGCAACTGTACATACTGTATACGGCTCAAGACAATACTGCATATTACATCAGTGCATCACTCTTCACTACCACACTGAATACTTTAAATAAAGTGTATGCTGCAGTGGTATACACTATATGCTACACTGGTACTCTATATAGTTTTTACAAGTGCAAAGTGTACACTTCTTTAGTGTAAACTGCACAACACACCAAATAATACTGTACATCAAATACAGTACACCACATTACTGTCAACTGTATACTAATTATCATACCAGTATCCAGTATGTATTGTTGGCCGCTCAAGGAAGATGAGTCCCCCACTGAGTCTTGGTCCTCCCAAATGATTCTTCCTTAAATAACAACATAACAGGGAGCTTTTTCTTGCCACTGTCACTTCGGCTTGCTCTTTGGGGGTTTAAAGGCTTTTCATTCTGTAAAGCTGCTTCGTGACAATGTACTGTTGTAAAAAGCACTATATAAATAAATAACTTTAACTTATGTATTGCATAGTCAGTATATAATCTGTGATGGATGCTTTTTTCCAGCAGTTGTATATTGTATAATAGTATAATAGCCCACATTGTTGTGAAGATAGATAGATCTATCTAAAGGAATTTAGGGTAACCAACAGCTGTATATTGCCCAAATTAAACAACAACTTAAAAACAGAAACATAAAAACTAAATATAAAAATTTAAGATTAAAATAAACAGAGTATGAAAAAAAAAACAAAAAGATAGAAGTTTAAACAGCCAGTCCAGTGAAGTTATGCAAAAACATATTGAACAAACTTTGCAATTCAAATTGCAGTAAAATCTATACTATTACCACTGATATGTATAGACTGTGTACAATTATATGTAAAATAATAAGCTTAAGTGCAGTAATAGCTCTTGTGTGTGTAAAATAGATAGATAATGACTTCATAAAAATAGTATATAAAACGGATATGATACAGTCTAATTAGCTGATATATGGAAATGATGTAGTTGTCCATATTTAAGCGTATACATAATGATAAACCCACATGGTCAAATTACCCGTCGTGTTGCATCGTTTTAAAGTTATCTGTCCAATTATAAATTTGGTGAGACCTGCACATCAACGTTGGCGTGCTGGGAGAACATGTTGCTGGTACAGTTCATGTTGTCAGTACACGACTAGTAGCTACTTATAGTACAATATCGACTACAGCTGGTTTTTCCCGCGTAGATTACGTAACGGCACCGGTTTAAAATAAGGAGGTCTAAAATAACCCGAAGCGGCCGCTTGCTTACTGATTACTAACGTAAAGAACAGTGTAGGTGAATAGAGTTACCATCATTGTGGTACATCATCCCAATGGTTCCTCCTGTATTAATTACGAGCACCCGAGCTTCAGAGCTGGGACTCATCTCTATAGACTCTATGCTCTGGCAGCTAGAAATTCTTCTCCATCGACCCGGACTCTTTCTGTAGACAGACGGCTGGGATTGAAAGGCTTCAGTCTGATCAAGTTGATTTAATGTGCTATGGGACAAAGCCCGAGCTAACGAAGTCATTTCAGCAGCAGAGGCTGATCTTCTACACTCTGTATCCGCCATGGTCTCTCATTCACTATAAAGATAGTCAAGGTCTTAAAGGGGAACTAACATATCGAAAGCCATTGGGGCCAAAACCCGTACGTGACGGTACACGTGGATATCCTAATCCCCAGCACGCAGCATATGGAAACCGAATTCTGCCACTAAGAGGAAAAATCACTCTCGGAATTCTAATTTTCACAGAGTTCTAAATAAATCATGCGTTCTATATATTTCTTTTAACATTTAAAAATATTTACAATTTAGAGATCTTATTTGTAACAATACCATATTTAAGAGCAGGGGTGTTTTTAGGGTTTTAAAACATCAGGGGCTTTAGCCCAGATCTCTTATTCCCCCTCTGTCCTCTTTAAACGGTGCCCTTTCATGAGTGTATTTATCCATTTTTCAAACTGTTGTTACATTCATTTTGTTTGATCATTTATTAGTTATTCAGTCATTCATTATCTTCCGCTTTTATCCTATATTGGGGTCGCAGTGGGGTTCCCCATGCCCATCCAGCAAAGAACGTTTCAGGCGCTGGGCAGATACACCCAGGACAGGGCGCCAACCTATCGCTGGGCACACACTCACACACACAGACATGCACAAATACACACTCTACATGGGGCAATTTGGAGAACTCAATTCACTTGACCCATGTTTTTGGACTTTGGGAGGAAACCGGAGAACCCGGAGGAAACCCACGCGGACATGGGGAGAACATGGAGACTCCACCTAGATGGGGATTCGAACCGGGAATCCCTAGTGCTGAGAGGCGAACGTCCTAACCACTAAGCCACCGTGCCGCCTTTATTAGTTATATTGGATAAAATTAAATAACATATGAAATATGTCTGTCAGCAGTGGATAGCACATTCAGTTCTAATAAATGATGGTTTTGTCTGAAAATTTTTGAATAAACGAACCTGAGTTTCGTCAGAAAAGTCAGTCAGTCACAGATAAGACAGATTTAACAAGGTTTTGCTTTAAATATCGTAAATTTTTGGTGCCTTCAGAAAAATTCTGACGGTTTATGAAAGCTGAGAAGCTGCTCTTTACAGCCAACATACAGTTATTACGGTAAATTTACTCCCGATAATGGCAAAAAATATGTCTCCTCGCACACACACACTTTAAATTGCCCCTATATAAATTACCTATTGTGTGTGTGTGCCTGTTTGCGTGTGTGCCCACCAATGGATAGGCACCCTGCCATGGGTTCAACCGCCCAGAGCCTAAACTGGGATAGGCATGGAAACCCACTTTCAACCTTCATAGAGGATTTTGTGGAAGATAATGAGATGAGATTAGACAAGACACAAGACTTGTTTCATCTATCACCAAATAATTTACATTTTTATCTGTATTTAAAGTGATAGACAGTTTATTTAGTATTATTAATTTTTATTACAAAAATTGTAATTTTTAATTATTTTATTATTTTTTGGGCATGAATTTTGCTACTTTACTGGTCTAACCTACTAAATCGCGGTATTATATCCTGAAATTTCAGTTTTATTAACCACAACAGTATAAATAATATAGATATTATGCCCAGAGGATACATGCCACGCCGTTCAGTGTTCTTTGTGTCAAAAAAACATCTACATTAATTTGATCATGCTGAAACAGCACACTTTGTACACTTATGTATTCCAAATGACCTGAAATCATCTAATTTAAAATATAAAAAATGTACAACATAATCTATGTCACAATCTATGTCTTTGCCCATTTGAAAGCCCGTCCTGTGTTTTAAAGTAATTAAGCTCGTCATTGTTTAAGAGTTTGTACCTATTGAATGGTCTTTAGTATCTTTTTGCTTTTTGCAGACACTAGATGTCGTTGTTGTTTCAAAGTGGTCTGTACGTAACTCTCTAGTCTCAAACGGTTTGTCATTCAACACTCAGTGTGCTTATTACGAGCCCAACCCGCTATCGCTTACACCCTACTTAGGGCACGAGAGGAGGGTGCAAGGAGAATTTTGCGATTTTACTGGTCTAACGTATTAAATCGCGTTATTACATTATGTAATTGTTGTTTTATTAATCACAACAGTATAAATAATGTAGATACTATGCCCAGAAGATGAACATGTCAAACGTTTTTGGTGTTCTTTGTGTAAAAAAAACTACAAAAATTTGATAATGTATTGTATTGTGTCCTAAATTGACTGATTGTTTCACATTTTAAATATAATAATTTTTTATACAACTTAAACATTTTTTCGGTTCTACACTGTGTTTTTAACTCACCTTCCTTTGGTTTAAAGTAAATATGTATAGCACTGTTTAAAAGTTTATACGTGATGAATAGTCTTTAGCATGTTTTTTGCAAACGCTAGATGTCGCTGTTGTTTCAAACAAACCGTACGTGACGGTCTAGTCTCAAACGGTTTGTGATACAACACTCAGTGTGCTTATGACGAGCCCAACCCGCAATCTCTTACACCCTACATAGGGCACAGGAGAAGGGTGCAAGGTGCTGCATAAATAAAAGCTAGTCGAAAGTAGGTAAGACGCCGTCAGCTAAAGGAAGTGGCGGAAGAGGACGGGTCACACCTTTCCGGTTTTTCATTCGGCGCTTGTGAGGCGGCTGCTGCGGCTGCTGGTGAGGGGAACGCGGGAGCTGAGGCGGGTGTACAATGGTGGATGGATGAAGGTGAGCCAAACGCGTTTCTTTCGCTTAAATCCGTCTTTTAAACGTTTTCCCGAGCTCTCGCGTGTTGTTTGCTGAATCTGGGTGCAGGTGGTTGTTCCTTTTGAGCCCGGGCTGTTCGCTTAGCTTAGCCGTTAGCTGGCTAAAGCGGCTAGCCTGGCTCAGTTGAGCTCGGCTCTCGGGCTGTCTGTCTGTCTGTCTGTCTGTCTGTCTGTCTGACTGATCCCTCACTCTTCATGTTTCCAGAGGCTCGGTGGGAGCAGCGCGTTTGGATGACCGCTATCGCAGTGGAGACACATGAAGCTTCCCATCTGAAGTCTTTATAAACTGCTGGCGAGAGGAAGTGTGATCTCTAGCGAAGGCCGGATTTCAGATCTGACTGAAACCAGTGACAGAGACCCAACCGAGCGAAAGTATTAAACACTGTGCCAAGCTGCTTTTAATACCCACTGATCTAAAGTGTATCCGAGAGTACGATAGTGGAAGAGACATTTATAAATGCACGCCTGGACCCTACAGTGAATAAGCTCATCCCTTTAACCTTGAGCACTTTTAATATTAAGGGGAACGTTGATCAAGTATAATACGATTACTAAATATGAACCTTCTGACAGGACTTGGCCTGTTTACTTAGTCGGTCTTTCTGCTCATTCTGTTGGGAACGTACACTGTTTGTTCAGAGTTCCTATTGATTGAGTAGCAACTTCTTGTGACCTTTTAGTCGTTTTCACGTGAAAAATCAGCCCCTGGATTCCGATACAGTTGCATGTTGAGTGGAGTTTCTCTAAAGCCTGAGGAAATTTATGAACTGTTGGAAAGATGGGGAAGATGCTATCAAAGATTTTTGGTAACAAGGAGATGAGGATATTGATGTTGGGCCTGGATGCAGCAGGAAAGACCACCATCCTTTACAAACTGAAACTGGGTCAGTCGGTGACCACGATTCCCACAGTGGGCTTTAATGTGGAGACGGTAACCTACAAGAACGTCAAGTTCAACGTGTGGGACGTGGGAGGCCAGGACAAGATCCGCCCCCTGTGGCGTCACTATTACACCGGCACGCAGGGTCTGATCTTCGTGGTGGATTGCGCCGACAGGGATCGAATCGACGAGGCACGGCAGGAGCTGCATCGCATCATCAATGACCGTGAGATGCGGGATGCCATCATTCTGATCTTCGCAAACAAGCAGGACCTGCCCGATGCCATGAAGCCACATGAGATCCAGGAGAAGCTTGGACTCACACGCATCAGAGACCGCAACTGGTACGTGCAGCCATCGTGTGCCACCACAGGCGATGGGCTGTACGAGGGTTTAACATGGCTGACCTCTAATTACAAATCTTAATGACCGCTCGCTTTGGTCTGGACTTTATAGTTAGGAAAAAAAATGACAATAAACCAGGAGGAATACAATTAACAATGGTCTCTGATCAGTATCAGCTCAAAACCTTGAATTATATTTTCATTTATTTTTTTGATTGTTGAAATGACCCATTATAGTTTATAATTTATCGCTTGGAATGAGATTGGGTTTGGCTTGCTCTTTACTTTTCAGTGTTTTGTGGCCTGAAGATTATAGACTTGCTTGACATGACATGGCAAAGCATTTCCTAATTTCACCTGAATTTAGATTCTCTATTTTTTCCTGAATGATGTAGGTTTTGTATTTCTGTTTTCTTTCCTCATTGGATTATTTTTTTTGTGTTAAAAGCTTTGACTTCTGGACCCTTGTCTGTTGTCTGTGTTTCTTGCGTCTGTGTAGAAAAAACAAACAAACAAGAGGATCCATTTTCAGCAGATGATTTCTGGTGATCATCTAATGAACCAGTTTATACCAAAATGTATCAGAACCTGTCCTGCATCTACAGTGAAGGACTTTTGTACTGATAGTGTCAAGGAGGTTGCAACAGACATGATGGCAGACAGCAGGATGGTTTAAAATACAGTTATCTTGATGTCGCAGGCATCGCACGCTACATAATCTGTACATGAGCCCATAAGAATATGCAAGTCTATGACATTTTCCTCTAAAAAGAGCACATGACTTTCATACATTCATTAACTGCTCACGAATTGACGTGTCACATCACATGGTTCGGTGCTGAACACTGGGATTAACCCAAAACATCGGGGTGGGGAAAGTAAGTAAATGCCTTTTTGTAATTCATTGGGGTGTTTTCTTTTTTTTTCCTCTCAAACCCAGTCAACTCAGTTCTTGTTTGCAGTCATGTTGCCAGATTGTGATTTGTCATCTTTCCATTGTCAGTGCTTGCATCTGAATGGACTGAACTTCCCATTTTATTGAAAAGAAGGCTTTCGTATGGCTAATTTTCTCCCGTTGCTCTGCTCATTTAGAAAAAAAAGACATGTACAGAAACGTATTGTAATTGTAACAACCAATTAAACATTTTAAAGATTTAACTTTTCTTATTTTGCGCCATTTGGAGCTTCTCGTCAGTGAGTCATTTGTGACTCATCGGGAGTTTTTTAAAACCTGAAATTGCTCATGGTAAAATAAGGTTGTTATAATACCAGAAATTTGGCTTTGATGCCAAGTTCAATGATTTTTTTTTTATTAGAAAAATTTATTTTTTAAGGTATTTCTGTTATCAAAATATAAAACAAGCAGGATCAGTTGCTGAGCACACTGTTGAAAGTGGTTGGGGTTAGAGGGCTTAGGTAGTGTCATGAGAAAAACTGCATGAATTGCAAATCAAAAATGTTTTTCAGTCATTGAACTTAAAAGCAGAAAGTTAACATGGTCATGATTTCATACAACCATGCATGATTTTTTGGGGGAAAAGGGGGAATGAACATATTTCCCAAAAATGAAATAGTGATGGCTTTCAAAGCTTTTTACATAACTTTGCACTTCAGGTCAAGTCATGTCTGCATGCCAATGTGTTTTCTTCTAGCTAGTTTTGGTTTGTGTATTGTATCTGAACAGTTGCGTCTGCTCATGACTTAACAGAAATATTGCTTAGCACAGTGGAATCCAAGCTGGAATGTAAAGAATGCAGGTTAAGTTTAATATTTGACTTCGCTGTCCTCTAACCTTCAGGGGAAAATACACAGACAATAGATAAGCTTCAGCAGCGGCGTTCCAACTATTTTACTTCGTTTGTGAAGAAGTTAGAGTTGAGGGACTTTGCTACTCCGCAAGTCATCGGTTTTTAGTGTTTTTTGCCGAACTAAGCATTCTCCCACCATATAGCCCTTTTTTTAAAAACAGGATGCTTTGCTCTTAGGCCCCAAAGGCTGCACAGCTGCTAAACTGCTTTACATAGAGAGACCTGGTAGCAAGCTGCTATTGCGCAGCACATATGTTTATTCTACTGCTGACACAGCTGTTGATGCCAAGTGCCAAGGACTTGTTGAGCCATTCACCATTACATTTATGAACGACCCGGTTGCCTCATTATCTCAACGTAACATAAGGCAGCAGTTGAAATCTACTTTTCTGTGATGTTTCTGACTCTTTTCATGTAGTGTAATTAGTAGGAAGTAATTAAACTAATTTGCAGTCCCTACTGTCTTTCGGTTTACTGCATGACCTGCCATACTGCAGTCAGCTTTCCCCTAAGGGCAAAGTGTGCTTGTGCAACAGACAACAATCGGCTCATTGTGCAGTGAATTTCGGCTCGAACTAAACATCAGCTGAATAGAAACTGTACCTGTTGGTTTTTCATTCTGTAATGAACCAAATGGCTAACCTAATACGTGAAGAGTAAGGCGATCCTGGGGTGTCATGGTTGTCTTGCCTCATGTATTTTAGAATGTTTTCATTTATGCTGGGAAATTGTGTATCCAGGTTGTTACAGGCACCTTCTAAAAAGGTGCCTCTAATCCATGTTGCTTATAATTGTTCTGGTTATTGGCGGATAGTGTGTGTGACTGAAAGCAGTTGTGATCGAGTCTACTTTTTATTTTCCACAGGTGGCAGGGGGGGGGGGGGGGGGGGGGGGGGGGGGGGGGGGGGGGGGGGGGGGGGGGGGGGGGGGGGGGGGGGGGGGGGGGGGGGGGGGGGGGGGGGGGGGGGGGGTTTTTTTTTTTTTTTTTTTTTTTTTTTTTTTTTTTTTTTTTTTTTTTTTTTTTTTTTTTTCCCCTTTCTTAGGAAGGGATGAATAAATCATTTTGTTGCATAGGATTGTCAGGTCTGCAGGTGTTCTATTTCTTTTAGATTCACAAAAGACATTAAACGTGAATTGTCTTATTCTCTGTTGATTAAACATACTGTTTTATATCAAACACAACACTTGGCAGAGTAAACAAATGAGTGTGCCAGATCTCACAGCCATAAGGGCACTGTTCCGATTCCCTTTCACACCTCCAGGGCTCAGTACATTTTCGGTGTGCATTTTAAAAAGCTCTCATCACTATTTGGGACAAGCCGCTTAATTTCAATTTGACCATCTTTAGTTAGTTAGTATGTTGGCCTAAATTGTACTTGGAGAGTGAGGACATGTTAATGAATTGTGTGTTGGTTGTTTAATTAATTTGGTTCTCCACCTTATTTTACTCTGTGCTACTTTGCTGTCATTTCTCCAAGTATCAGGTTTAAAATAATCAGTTTAATCAGGGAGGATTGGCAAAACAACCCCCCCCTTCCATACCACACTATTCTTTTACCATAGATCAGGCTAAAGGTGGAAAAACTGGTGTGCTTCATTTGAATTTTGTTATCTTGGTCCCAGTTTGATATTTAAATTTGAACTTTCTTCACACTCCCCTACATACTTGATCAACAAGACTGAAAACTGTTTCTATTTATTGGCACCTTTTTTGTTGGTAGTACATCAGACGCATTACTTGCAGAATCAAGTAATATCAATCAGTTTAATATCATTAAACAATAATCAAAACATTTTTTTAGGGGGGTCTAGTTTTCAAAGTGGCACCTGAAAGATGGTGCTCGGACTTAGTTTTAGTTTGATATTTCTCTTAAAGTAATTACTGAATGTAGTTTGATTCTTGGATATGCTGATGTATCAATGCAAATGTTAAAGCCAGTAAAAAAAATAAGCTAGTCATAAAGTCTGGGGCCTGACTAAGTTCCCATAGCCCAAAAATGCCAAATATAATGGTGCGCAAACATGCTTCACATTGTGATTTGTGCTGTGCAAAATTCAGTTTGACCCCACATGCGCATAACTTGTTACATCCCTGTTTATAGCAGTGCTTTCTACATACATGGCCCCATCCTAAAAAAGTTTCTTTTGAGTAGTATCTTCAACATTATCTCTTCAGTATCTTCTGGAAAGTATTCTTTAAAAGACTTATAATTGGATAATCAGCATGTAATTTCAACGTACTTATGTATACCAATGTATTTCGTTAGCTAATTATTGCGATTAAAGCTTATTTTAGCTCCCACAGTAATTGCTCTGAACATTTTTGTGCCCTTGCAGCAACTTAGTTTTGAGCAAACATGTTAACTTCTTTCATCACTGTGCCTCTGTCTGTAACAGTTGGATCATATTTTTATAATCAGCTATTAAGAAGTACCATTTAATATCCAACCTTTTAGAATCTTTGTTTCTTTTGATTTTCAAAGGCGTGGCCTATCAGCTTGTAACCGTTCTAAGTCAGGAAGTGGTGGCTGTGGTCAGACTTAGCTGTTTGAGAAAAGGGTGGAGTTAATGTGACTTTTTTTTTCAGCTCTCAAAATACCAATCATGATAAGTAATAATAGCAGTGGTCCATGCGCTGATCTTGAAAATGTATTTAGGAAATAAAATTAAAATTAAAAACACTGTATCAAATATCCAGAAGATGTAGACCTTCTAAAACCAGATTCAATTACTATATACATTAAATATAGAAATAACTGTCGGTTGAGCAAATGGGCAAATTTTAAAACCACATATTAACCAACAGTTTTAATGTTGGTATGGCCCAAAAACCATGAATATTCGAAACTCTGTAAAACCAGAAAAAAAATCGTGTCCTATCTCAGTGTGCATGATATAACAACCTTATTGCAAGGCATTTATGATTTGTTTAATCAAAATGTGCTACAATGTAGCAAAGCACAAAACCAGTTTGGTGCACCACTATGAAAATCATATATATTTGTATTTTTAAAGTTGTCAGTGGAAATCCTAGACCTTGAATTTTATCATTTTAAGCTTGTCAAATTATTTAAAAGAAGTCCATGATGCTACAGCTGTAAGATTTCCACGTTACAAGACCCCTGACATCACAGCTGGCAGTGTATGATGAATATATTTGTTTGTGCCTTCATTAACTTAAACTACGGTGCTTATCTTAAATCCTTAAAAATGTGAGGTGTTTCTATACATTATCCTGAAAAAGTGTTCAGTTGTTAGAATTACTGTTATAAAACAAGATAAAGTTTTAAATAGTAATAATAAAGGATTTTATTTTTATTTATATTCTTTTAGACAACATTGTTTTAATTTGACCCACCAAAAGAAAGAAAGAAAAAGTGTTTAATGTGTATGGATATTTATACAGGATGAACCATTTCACATTATAACAGTACAATTTGCATATATTATCCAAGATTTGAATTAATTATGCCATTGTTTGCAAATGTGGATTTAAATAACAGAATGTTCACTAATAAAATGTCTTAATTCCAGTTTACTTTCTCATTAGGTGACTGAGGTGGTGATTGTTAAAATCAGTCATTCAACTGTCTAAATTTGAATTCTGTCTGTTTTTGTTAATTACTTTTTGCAGATGTATGATATCCATGTTTATGTACTTTTAGTTTAATGCTGTTAAAGAGACATGATCTCCACATAATCTAGGCAACTCGTCCTGGAAAATGAAGGATTCACAAATTCTCCACATCACTCAACATACTTTATTTCGAACTGCATTCATCCCATCAAAGTCTGGTTTTAATTTAAGTGGATACAGCCAACTAAAATTCACTATTGGAAAACAGGACTTAGCAATGTGATCCATGTGACTGATGGAAATAGTTTTCCCTGTATGAATGAGAACATCAGCTTGTGCTGAAATGAGTTCACACTTGTTTGTAGTATAATGGAGGGATGAATCAGATCTCTCCCAGCTGCACAATGAAGGCAGGAATAGACTCTGTGGAGTCACGGTGGAGGAGTGCTTCAGATCTCTCATTAAATTGGATTAAACATGACAGAGGTGCTGTTTATTGTTCCACCAACTCTGCTTTAAGGCCATAGAGTAGATAGCATGATGGGTAGGCTGTGTTTTTTGCTAACACTGGATTAGTTTGATTTGAGTTTTCCCAGCTGGGCTTTAAATTTAAGGTACTAAGGTATTTAAAAAGCACATTTAGGTATAATGACACAATAATAGACTTGCGTCTCTGTTGGTGCATTTGAATGAAGGTGTGGCCCTACAAGAAACCCTATCAAATAGCACCGTGGAAAAAAGTTAATCAGTTAGGCTTTAGGTTGTGTTATGGTGGTTTCTGACCGACAGGTTTGGTTTCAGGAGGAAGTGCAGAAATGTCATTTAAACATTAGTTTTTGTGCTATGTGATCTATTGTGCTGATTAATAGCTGAATTTGTAGAGCGACTGTAGGCGTTTTGTACTGTTTGCATTCCTTAACTCGACCTTGACTGCACTCGGTTGTGCATATGCTTTGGGGTGATGCTAGAAATGGAGGTTGGAGTAATAGAAAAGTAATAACCCTGAGGAGGAGTGCAGATGGTCAGAGGTCACCAGCTCATACTGATAGCAAAGACGTAATAGAAACTACAGTGGGAATCTCTAGTTTCTCTTTGTGTATTAACAAAAGCAAGTTCTCCTTTTTTCAGAACATGGAATAGTTTTTGATAGATATAAAAGTACATTCATATAAATATACATTGTCACTATGTTGACCATGTAAAATAACCCCCCCCTCCTTGCTCATTGCCTCCCTGTTACCTTCAGAGTCCTCTAGTCCTTTTTTCCACACTGTATAAACTGGTAGATGAAAGCAGTATTTTGGCTGAATAATAATCAGACTGACTGCTGGAAAAAGGGAAATGGTTCAAAACTATCAGGCTAACCTCCACCCACATGTGCAATCGCTTTTTCATCTGTTTATGACCCTTGGCCTGCACTTGGAACTGATGTTGAATGGACGCAGATTCCTCAGGGAATATCTGGAATTCTGATGCTGGATTTCCTGAGGGAAAGGGGTCAAAGGAAAGAAAATGAATGGTAAAAAGGGAGGTAGTTACAGGGTTTGGAAGCTGACGTATTTGCTTTCATAGCTATAGGTTAACAGTGTTTTTTTTTAGGCAGTGAAACTTAGTTGATGATTCATGGCTCCTCCCAGTTGAGTGCTTGACACAATAAAACCATATGCTTGTTACTTAACCTGAATTGCAGCTACTGCAGTAAAGGTCCTGTGTCTGACTAAACTGGCCAGAATGCTTCTCACAGTGTCCTCTCTGGGTAGGGCTGTCAGCCTGGAAGTTTTTATGTGGTTACTCACACTGGATGAAGGGTGTGACGTGCAATGTGCATTCACTGGAATCCCTGTTTGGTTGATCCGTTACTGAGGGAACCATATTCTGACATGAGCAACGCACTTTACTTTTTCAGTAATTTACAGTTGGCATTGTGGGTAACATGCCACAAGTGGAGAGAATTAAAAAGATCTATCTAATTATCCATGGGTGGGTTGCCCAGCCAACATAACCAAGGGCAAGTGCAAACTGTGTGTTCCATGGATGTATGAGCAATTATATATATATATATATATATATATATATATATATATATATATATATATATATATATATATATAGTTGCTCATACATCTACGGAACACACAGTTTGCACTTGCCCTAGTTCATGTTCTTTATATATAATTTCCTTTCTTTATATAAAATTTCAAAAATAAATGACCCTGTCTATACTATACACAGTACTGGTCAAGAGTTTAGACACACCTTCTTTTTCGCCAATTATTGTCCATTATATCAGTTACACTTCAAACCACTTTGTAGTTCTACAATCACAGACTATAGTTCATCTGTTTGTGGACTACAGTACATACAGTTTTTGTACAGGTTCTCTAAATAGTCAGGACCCCAAAAAGTAGCACCACAAAGCAGGTGTATTATTCCTATTCCAGCAGTGTCACAGAACTGACAATAAACAATACACAATACAAATTATACATGTTCTGTGATTCGTCTGACCAATAGAGAACAGAGAATCATCAGGGGGACTAACAAAAAAAGAAAACTATATACTAGATATACTACAATCTGTTAATGTCAAACTAGAAAGTTGTGGCTGCTATAATTTGAAGGTATCTTTTCAGAACCAAGAGGCCTATATCAGGCACCTGGGTACTACTTTTTTATGTTACATTTCATTAAGTCACTTTGCAGAGACTTTTAGACCGAAGTGACTTTTAAGTATCTTTAAGTGTCAAGGGTCAGCCATTACACTGCACCCCTGGAGTAATGAAGGTTAAGGGCCTTTTGCTGAAGGATCTATACTGGTGAATTTAGCTGAATGTAGTATTTGCACCCACAACCTTTAGAATAATAGGTCAATACCTTAACCACTGAGAAACCTCAGACTTATATTTAATGGGTACACAGAAACTAGCCCTTGAATTTATTTAGTTCTCAATCTCATGTGATTTGTTCTCAAATTAGTGCTTAGATCCATATGGTTCTAAAGTGCCTCTTCATACTGTATCATATACTGCATTCATTTTCTTTAAATAGATATCAACAGTTTGTAATATATTTTGTTTACTCTCCAGCTGTGCCATAGTGCTTATGAAATCCGACAGCATTGTAGGTGTACACACAGTTTTAAACACACCCTGTGGATTAGGTCAAATAATGTCATCTGTCACCCAAAAACACATACTTGCTAACCACTGTATAACCTCGGCTCATCGATGGTGATATTCTAGTAAGAATAGTTGAGCTCCGGGATTCTTACTTTAATTCTTTCGTTGTGCAAACACTTTAGTTAAGAAGTCATTTGGATTACTTGATGGACTTTTTAATTGCAAGATAAAATGAATGCAAATCATTCTCACGCTAAAATCTTACTCCTCATTCCTGTAGCCTAGGGCTACGTGCTCTCTCTTTGGTGCTGTAGCAATAATTGTCCTTCTCTCATAAACACAACATGCCATTGCTCTTCATTTGACACAGGAAGTGGTTTATAGTTGGTGCTCTTCCTGTTGTGGTTCAAAACCTTGAATGGAGCCATCTGTGTTCACCGAATCCCTTCAGCATGCTGTAGTTCAGTTTGCTTATTTGCACACTCTTTAAAATAAAGATCCCAGAAAAGATTCTTTGAAGTGAAGCCATGAAGGATCCTTTTTTAGACTCGGTAATAAAGCTCCTGTCAGTGGAGTTGTTTTTTTTTTTTTTTTGCAGATAATCAGGTGTTTTAACCTTAATGTTATTAATCACAAAAAAATACCTTCCTCATAAATGCATCTCTGTGGTGAGAAACACTACTTCTGTTCTGTCTTCTTCTTTTCTGTTCCAAAAAAATCCACAGAAAAATACTTTTGACAACTAAAATGGTAATCACACTAAAAAGCCTAATATAAGCACATATAACAAATTTGCGTTGGCATTAATATGTTAATTTATTAATTAATTCTAATGTTAAGACAGTTCTGCTGAGTGCAACCCGCGTGATGTGCATAGAGAGAGAAATCTGTGATGTAGCTGTCCCATTGATGTAGAAGTCGTAAAAGGTCTGGAACTTTACCTATATCATTTTATCTTCGAGCGGTACAGGGGCATAGTTGTTAGCAAGTTTGCCTCCCATCGCTGGGACTTGCAGGTTCGGATCCCGATCTGGTTGGAATTTCCATGTTCACATTATCACTGGATTCTCAGGTTTTTTGACACAGTCCAATAATGTGTTGGAAGGGCGTGAGGACCGGAGAGGAAATTTGTCACACATAGGAACAATCTTTATTCGCACTGCATTTATGGTACTGCTGGTATTGCTTAAAGTCCCGCTGCTGTCATTCCATCTCTCTCCCTGCTGCATAAGATGTTACATCTTATGAAGGATGCACATATTCATCAGGCAGAGCTGGTCAGGTGCGCTAATTGCTTCTAATCAAAGTCCATCGCCGACAGCTCCGCCATTCCTCCCCCAGCATTGCTGCGCTAGATTGCCTCTGTAGAGTGTTTGTCTGTGTGAGCGAGTGTGCGCCCAGCGATGGATTTGCCCCTGTCCTGGGTGAATTTAAGGATTAGGATTAATCAGATGATAATGAAATAACATGAGATTTTATCTGCAAAACTGGAGCTTTAATGTGCTCAGTGCTGCCACTTCCTGTTCACCATACATCCCAAAAAAATATTCATTTAATATACAGCCCTAAAGTTACACTTGTAAGCATTCTGTCTGTGAATGTGCACACAAATGCAACAAGAGCTGATTTATACTTGCTGTACAATGCCAATAGTCTTCCACAAAGCTCACAGTAGGAACAGCTGCAGCAGACAGGGATAAAGGGCAGCTTGGCTCTTTGCTCTCTTGCTGAGCGTGCAAATGGAGCGAGATCCGGCTGGAAGCAATTGTTTTCAATATGATATTGAAATGCTTGACCATTTTAGGCAGAGATTTGAGTAAGGGCTGTCTGTTGCCAAGCACTGTTGAAGAGTGTGCTCATTGAAAGCTCATTCTCAGTGAGAGTAGTGGTCTTCAGTAGTGGTGAACTACTTTTCTTTACCATCAATTTTGTTAAATGATCTGAAGAAAAGATCTTAATTTTTTAAGAAATTAATAATAATTGAGCTTTTATAGAGTCTGCTCAGAATTGTAATTTCACACTATTATTTGAAAATGAGTGGTCAACAATACAGAAACATATCTCACTGGTTTTCTAAAAATGTGGGTTTAATTATAACAGGGCAAATGTCACATGAACAGTCACGGATGACCAGTGGAAATACACAAAGAGAAAATCACACATCAGCCTGCTGGTTTCTGTCACATTATTTGAGTAGAACATGCTTTACCATGTTGTTTGGCTTGGAATACAGTACTCAATGCTTTCACAACAGTTGAAGTACTTTTAATTTAAAAATTTAAATAGTGCAGCAAATATATATATATAGTGCCAATTAATTATGTAATTAGAAATTACACCTTTAATACAAACAACATTAGACTCCTGTACCCTCTACAGTACATATATGCCTTCACTAATACAATTAATTTGTGAGGACAGTCACTGAACAGAAAGACATGGCTTATATTTAGTTTTGATTATGTTTTGATTAATTTTCAAGGTGTTGGGGCATGAAAGATGCTATGCAATGTCTAAGTAATTAATTAATTAACTAATTGTAGTTGTCCGCTATTTAAAATGAATTAGTTTGAGTGTTTTGTAAGGATATAGAAGTCAAAAAGGCCTTTTCTGGACATTTCTTTTGTATACTGAATGTAATCTACAATTAGTTTATTTATTTGAACCCTAAATTTACAGACAAATTTATTTTCAGTGTTTTCCATGATGTACTTAATTTAATTATTAAATTTAAACAAATTTAGAAAGTGATGCCTGTAACACACTCGAAGAAGTCAGGACATGATGCAATATGGGATTAAAAAAAGATGTTCTGGAAGGTTCCACAATTAGTTGTGTAACTGGTACCAGCTGAGGTCAAGACTGAATATGAATGAAGCATTCACCAAGACTTAGTCTTTGTGAGCTAGGACAGGTCATAGTTCACCACATTGTGCCAAACTTCATAAAAGAATTGTCAGTCAGTTCAAAGTGTTTTGCAAGGTCTCTCTGCAGCTCACGATATGAAATGATTCAGGGAATTTAGCACAATCTCAATCTCTGTGTAAAGGCCAAAGGTATATGTTCCTTTACATTGAAAATAATGACAAGTTACAGATCCAAACCTATTTATAGACATAGATAAAATGATATTGTAATATTTTAACTGGCCTCCCCAAAACTGTGGACTCAATAATGGATGCTAATAATGTATATTATTGTCTAATAATGTGAAAAATAATAATAGGCACAATCTAAACCATGAAAAACAGGAGGGATGCTCATGAAGTTTAATTATTATGAGACGTGTCCACATAATGTATTCAAATATGTTTTACATGTCGCAGTATATGTTTATATTTAGTGCAGCATGCAGAACCTTACAGAAACAAATTGCTATTAATGCAATAACTTGAATTTTTAGTGTTAAATGATTGTGACCCAAATGTATTTTAATAAAACTTTTAATGACTTTTTTAAATGACTTTTAATGAATCTTACTGTACATCATTCTAAAATACTCTCAGAATTTTATAGAACTGCTTAAATTCGTAGCAATTTTTTTAATTCCCTAATTAACGTTTCAGATAAATTACAATAGATAACAATGTAGTACATGTGGAAATTTGAGACCCACAATAAATTGCATAATAACACTATGTAAGTGCTGTGTAATCCACACATCACTGAGTTCTTCCATGGAATGTTTCAAAATATTACAAAGCTTTTATTTTACCAAACAGTAAAAAAGTAGTTGAATCTGGTGATTAGTCAAATTATTGCAATTTCAAATCTTTACAAAGGGTTTGGAACAGTGTTAAACACTCATCTAAAGGTCCAGAGCTTACTGTTGTATTGTTTTTATATTTTGTATTTATTAATTTAATATCCAAAGAGGGCGTGCTTAGTGGCTTAGTGGTTAGCACATTCGCCTCTCGGCACTAGGGATTCTCATTCCAATCCTCATCTGGGTGGAGTTTTCATGTTCTCCCTGTGTCCGCGTGGGTGTCCTCCGGGTTCTCCGGTTTCCTCCCACAGTCCAAAAACATGGATTAAGTCAATTGAGTTCTCCAAATTGCCCAATATAGAGTGTGTATTTGTGCACGTGAGTGAGTGAGTGCCCAGCAATAGATTGGTGCCCTGTCCTGGGTGTATCTGCCCAGCGCCCGAAACGCTCTCCCCTGGATGGGCATGGGGAAACCCCCCGCGACCCTAATATAGGATAAAGCGGAAGATAATGGATGGATGGATGGATATCCAAAGAAACGTTCTACTGTATCTACTGTCTTATGTTATTCATTCAATCATTATCGTCTAATTAATTCTCTACTAGGGTCATGGGTCCCAATTGCCCATCCAGGCTAGAATGTTTCGGGCACTGAGCAGATACACCCAGGTGCCCAGTCTATCACTGGGTGCACATGCACACTCTTTCTCTTTCACGCTTTCGCACACTCACACAATTACTCTGGGAGGAAACCACAGAACATGGAGAAAACCCATGCGGACATGGGGAGAACATAGAAATTTTACCTAGATTGGGATTCGAACCTGGACCCTTCTGCGCTGAGAGGCGAACATGCTAACCACTAAGCCCCATTTTTACATTTACTAAACTGCCTATTCAATGTGTTTACACTCCCCACCATGAAGCTACTGCCTCAGACAGTTACTGAGTATATTACTGAGTTAAATTTCTTCATACTTCTCATTTCATTGAAAATTCCGTGTTACTGCACAAAGGTTGAGGAAACTAAAGAGTTTTGGAGAAGTCTGGTTGAACTCATGAACCTCAATGGTAGTAAATCACCTCGACAGTCTGCTTGCTCACTGAACCAAACAATTTTTCTATTTCTTTTTTAAACTTTTGTAAACTTAGTGAATTTGCTCACAGCCACCTTATTTAGCAAAGTTGCTAAATAATGTGTCTGCTAATGATCATGAGAGAGCAGTTCATTCATACATATTCAATCACATATCAGTTATGATGGGTGCACTCTTGGTGTGCTCACAGGGTGGAAGACCATGAAACACCCTGGAAAGGTTACTCATTAGCTGAAGTTAAATTTCTAATTTAGAAATTCTGTAGAATGAATGAATGACAGTTGTCTTGTCTTCTTGTTGTCTTTGAGCTTTTTTTCAAAAAATTGCAAATATTTGACTTTTGCATGTGATGCCCTTTGTAATGCAACCCCCTCCTATGTGGGCCAGCACTATATGTGCACCAACACATACACTTCAATAAAAAGACAATTTAGTAAACCAGTTTACCTGTCAGCATGTTTTTGGAAACCAGAAACATCTGTGAAAACCCTTGCAAACAGGCATGGAGGGGACCTGCATTTGCCCCATTTCGGAATCAATCCCAGTACCTTTTTTGTTGTAAAGGCTAACTACCGCACTACCTTATAAGAAAATCAAAATATTCATTCATTCATTCATTAGCTCCCGCTTATCCTCTATTAGGGTCGCGGTGGGGTTCCCCATGCCCATCCAGGGAAGAACGTCTCGGGCGCTGGGCAGACACACCCAGGACAGGGCGCTAACCCATCGCTGGGCACACACTCACTCACACAGACACACTCCATATGGGGCAATTTTGAGAATTCAATTAACTTGATCCATGTTTTTGGACTGTGGGAGGAAACCGGAGAACCCGGAGGAAACCCACGCAGACACGGGGAGAACATGGAAACTCCACCCAGATGGGGATTCGAACCGGGAATCCCTAGTGCTGAGAGGCGAATGTGCTAACCACTAAGCCACCGTGCCGCCGAAAATCAAAATATATTTAGCAGAAACCTCTATTTATTGAAACTTGATCTGTTGTCTGGACATGTAGAGCTCAATTTCCTTATTGCTTGTTCAAGGGTCAACAGCTATGATCACTGGGACTCAAATGTTCTTGTAGTCAGTACCGCCCCTAGGAAAGGCGTATCACTGGGAAAACAGTATAATGCAGTTTATTTGAATAGTAAATGAAATAGGAATTTAAATATTTGGATAACCTGTTTGTTTTCAACATGACTTGAGGATCAGAGTTCTTTAAATGATGTATTTTTTAGAACTCTAACATACACTACCCAATGTTTTTTAATCCTGAAAAACCTCTCATCTCATCTCATTATCTTCTGCCTAATCTTCTACTAGGGAGGAGAATGTTTTGGGCACTCGGCAAATACACCCAGGACAGGGCACCAATCCATCGCTGGGCACAAACTCACTCATACTGTAGGGGCAATTTGGAGCAGCCAATTTATCTTGAATCCATTTTTTGGAATGTGGGAGAAAACTGGAGAACATGGGGGGGAAAAAAAGTGTACATAGGAAAACATGGAAACTCCATCCAGATCGGGATTCGAACTTGGATCCCCAGTGCTGAGAGGTGGATGTGCTAACCACTAAGCCAATGTGCCGTCCTAAAAGTGAACGTGAATTGAATAAATAGCCTCAGCCTAGAATAAATGAACACCAACAATGTAAATAATGCCTTTTATCTTTCTGGGTATATGTACTTGCTGCTTAGATCACTTAGTCAGTGCTACTGTACCAAGTGAAGGGCTGTTTGGAATGCCACATTCCTCTGCAGACTGATTTGCTTCATTCCTAACTAAGCCTTCACTTTCAGTTTTGGCACGAGTTAATGTTTTGCTAGTGTAATTTATAACCCCTTGCTCGACTCACTTTTTCTCCATCTCCAGCACATACACACCATATTTGGGGTCATCTGGGTCCAAAAAAAGTTGCTTACAGTTCTGTGGAGCATCTGTTTTGAAATTACAGCCTATTTTTAATCGAGCAGTTCTCTCTCGTTTCTATTTTGGTAGTTGTGTTTTTAGGAGTGAGATGAGAGTCACCGTTTCTTGAGCATTCTTTCCACAATGAACAATGGCTTCTCTGTACTTTATATGGTGGGTGAAACAGCTAACTGATCCGGGACCAGTTCTGCTGTCTGACTTTTTGACTTGTAAGAGATAGGTCATGTGTATTCGACCATTGATCTATTTATTATTCACTTACTAAAGTCAGAATGTTTTCTTTTGTGTAAATACTTAATGAGTTAGCACTGACTTCTATTAAAGCTTTGTCTCAGATGCCTTCTTTTCCCATTCCCTCTGCCTCAACTGGCCAACTTCAAACTCACACTTTTTCCACTGGCACTGTGTTTTCTGCTGACTTCAGGCATATGGACTGGATCAAGGACTGTACGTGTGACAGAGGTTGATATCTCAACTTGAATTATGCTTTTTTTATTATATGTTAGCAACTTAATTGTTCTGACAGTTTTGCTTATGGCAATGATGTTTATATTGTGATAAGGCCAGATTATTGTCACACTGCATAAGTGAGAGCCTGTTTTTCTGCTTGCATATTCAACACCCAGTGGTTGCCAGCATGCTGCAAGCCATGATAGTATCACTGCATCTGATGTCACTGTCAACCAATCAGAATGATGCAAGAGTTTTTTTCAGTTCTTTTTTTCTGATGAGGCCCAACACACCTTAATTTTACCTCTGCCTTTATTAGTTATGCCATATGAATAACAGCTTCACGTGAATGTTTTGGTAAAATCGTAATGGTGGATTTTAATTAAAGAATTTCCACTATAAATTTCCCCTATATAGTGTATGTGTGTGTGTGTTTGTGAGTGAGTGGGTGCCCAGGGATAGATTGGCGCCAGGGTGTATCCCTGTCCGAAATGTTCATGGGCCTGGATGGGCATAGAGAACCCCTTGCCACCCTAGTAGAGGATTAGGCGGAAGATAATAAGATAAGATGAGAATTCTAATTCTAATACAGCAGTAATAATTATAAATGTGCTAAAAATGTACATAAAACAATAAAATATAACCAGAGAAATGTTTTAGAAGTGGGTGTATATGCAGTCTTGCGTATGAATACTGAAAAAGCTGTGTCATTCCAATGCTCTGAAGGTTGTGTCTAGTCAAACCTTGCTTGATCAAAGGATTTGTAATAAAAACACAATATTTTTGTTTTAAGGTTACAAAATATAGTTTTTTTTTTTTTTTTTACTCCTTATTATTTAAAAATATTTTTCATCTGTTGTTGACAGCTACAGGAAGTATGTGGTCGGTGTGGGGCCACAGCAGAATTTGGAAAAGTTAAAGATGAGAAATGTTGCAGCACTTATATATGTTAAATGAATAAGGTCTACCATGTGTTTCTATACTCCATATTACAGTCTTTACAGTCAGATTAAAAATAAAAACAGAACTATTACAAGTTTACAATTCCATCAATCGAATGTTTAGTTACTGTGGTTTATCTACATTATAATCATAAACACTTATTGGCTTCACATCCTCATCTCAAGTACGTCAGAAAGTATTTTTATTAGTGCTTCTTCCTTTTTTCTGTCTTATTCAAGTGCTACCTTGTCCTCGATATTTATCATCTGACCCAGAAGGCAAATATCACCTAGAGGTTAATGCCCTGAACATGTTAAAACAAGAGGCACATGGCCTACTGTTAGTGCCTCATGCCTTCCTGTACAGTAGTATTTCTCAGCAATAATTTCATTACTGCATTTGAGCACATTTTGACTGCAGTCACAGAGAGGAAGTGTGGGTTTCCCTTAGTAACCGTTGTCAAGGAAGTGAGTTTTATATCGGCGTGTTAATCTGGTTACAGTTTATTTTAAAAGGAGGGTGGGCAAATCAGTGTTAAATACCAATGTTTGACTCCATAGGTCATTTAAAAACTAATGCCAGTCAATACTTTTAAACAAGTTAGGTGGAATGGATAGTAGTAATATAACATTATACAAGACATTATTACTGCCACCTGTTGGTTTTTAAATGCAGGAAGAATAGGGCTAATCTACTGTTCACACAGCATTTCCCTGAAACAACAGCTCTCAGCATGCAACATGAGAAATGCAGCACTGCACTCTACATTTCTAAACTTTGTAGAAGTTAAAAGTTTCCATGTTCTCCCCGTGTCCACGTGGGTTTCCTCCGGGTTCTCTGGTTTCCTCCCACAGTCCATGGAACATGGATCAAGACAATAGAATTCTCCAAATTGCCCTATATAGAGTGTGTTTGTGTGAGTGTGTGCCCAGTGATAGATTGGTGTCCTGTCCTGGGTGTATCTGCCCAGCGCCCGAGATGTTCTCCCCTGGATGGGCATGGGGAACCCCCCTGCGACCCTAATAGAGGATAAAGCGGAAGATAATGGATGAATTACATTAGCAGCTTAAAATAAAATAAGCTAAATTTATCCTTATCCAGAAGCAAACAATATATTTGTAGGTATACATATACTCTCTCTCTCTCTCTCTCTCTCTCTCTTTCTCTCTCTCTCTCTCTCTATATATATATATAAAATGTATAAACACATGCCTTGTGCGCTATATGGAAAATTTTAGGACACATACAGGATACAGGACATCTTATATCTTATTCGGATTTGAAATTTGTAGCTTTAACATTCTATTCTTATAAAAATGCCTTCTACACATTTCAGAGGTGCATTTGTGGGAATTTTTGCCCATTAATGAAAATGTATTTTTACGGTAAGCCTCTGGTGATAGTTCCTGGCTTGCGATTTCCAGTTCATCTAAAAAAAGATTCTGTGGTGTTGAGATAAGGGCTCTGCGTGGGCCAGTCAATGTTTCCTCAATGTTGGATGTATACAACTGTCCGAAATACATTGGGGATCCTGGATGGAATCCTGATCTTTATGAAGCTTCCATGTCTTCTCCATGCCTGCATGGATTTCTCTGGTTTCCTCAGTCCAAAATAAGTCCACATAAAAATTGTCCCAATATAGTGTGTGAGTGTGTGCACAGTGATGAATTTGCGTACTGTCCTGGGTGTATCTGAACAGCACCCGAAATGAGAAATTCATGGTGCATATCTGCATTAAAATTAAGGCTTAAACATTTAGTCTGTGGGCGGCACAGTGGCACATTTGCCTCTCAATGCTAGGTTCGAATCCCAATCTGGGTGGAGTTTACATGTTTCCTCCAGGTTCTCCAGTTTCCTCCCACAGTCCAAACACATTTGTGTTTTTGTGTGAGTTAGTGTGCCCAGTGATAGATTGACGCCCTGTCCTGCGTGTATCTGTCCAGCGCCTGAAAAGTTCTCCTCTGGATGGGCATAGGAACCCCTCCCCCCACAACCCTAATAAAGGATTGAATGGAAGATGATAAATGAATGTTTAGTCTGTACGACACGTTTGGGAATTCTTGGTGTGAATGAAATTAATTTACTTAGAAAGAGCCTCTACCAGAGCGGAAATGCAGTGGTGGTTAGTACGCCTAATATGAAAAGCATTATTGAAAAGCAATTTAGATGTTCAGGGCATGTTGTGAGTGAATCTGATCTGATTCAGAAGTCAGTTATACAAATGAATTGACAAGATATTGATTTTACTTTAGTCAGTTACTTTTCCAATTAGAGTTCCATTAGATGTTAATACTAAAAATGCAAGACTGAATGACACACATATTCTTTTTAAACAAGAATATTAGAACACCTCTCATCAATAAATTCAAGTGTTTCATTTAGTCTCATTGCCACAAGTGTACAAATTCCAGCATCTAGCAGTGTGTCATTCTGAAGCGCCCACTAAATTTGAGCATGATTCTGTAAATAGCTGCCACCAGTTTGTGAAATTTCTTTCCAACTAGACATTCCACAATCAACTGTGACTGATCTGAAAAGGTGAAAGCGTTTAGGAAGCACAGCAAGTCTTTAAAGTATTTTAAGTAATTAAAGTAACAGTATTGAGGAACATAGTGCATAAAAGTCACATATGTTCTGCTGACCCAATAACTGAAGAGTTTCAACCTCCTTTGGCTTCTCTTGCATTACCATCAGCACAAAAACTTGCCAGGAACATGACAAGTTTTTATGACCAAGTAGCTGCATACATAATGGATATGGTTTTTGCTGCATAGGGTCAACTGTAAAGTTTGCTGGAGGAGTGAAATAATTACAGCTGCTTATTTAGAAGTTGATACTAAAAGTTTCAACATAACGATATACTTTGAACAATTGTATTCATCCAACTTGGTGGGAACAGAGATTGGACCCCTTTCTGCTCCATCATGACTGCTTCAGTGCACAAAACATGGTTGGCATGTTTGGGGAAGTTGGCATGGTTGGGGAACCATGTTGGCATGGTTGGGGAAGTTTGGTGTCCTGACAGCGCTTCCAATGAAAATGAAAAAATAATAACTTTAAACCAAGGTTATGTGCCCTTACCATATACAAGGAGTTATTCTAATAATAAATTATAAGCTTTAATTTCATTGGCCATTTGTGAGTGGTTCCAAAGGTAAAAAAAAAAGCAGAGCATTTTCTTCTCATCTTACGTCCTAATCCCCATGTCCATTCAGGACAGAATGTTTTGTGCGCTGGGCAGAAACACCCAGGACAGGGCGCAAATCCATCCAGTTCACCCTAAATCCATATTTTTGGACTGTGGTTTCCACCAGAGAACACAGAGAAAGCCACATGGAAAACATGGAAACTTTATCCAGATCAGGATCCCCAGCACTGAGAGGCAGACGTGCTAACCACTAAGTCACCCTATCACCTGAGCTCGATTTTGAAGTCTATATCTCTACATATTATGTAAATCTATTACAGTATATCTACTTTCAAGTACTCATTGTAAAATTTACAATGCATGCGTGATCCTGTACTCTACTATCCTGTACTACACACCTGCCATGTCTAATGTATCCTGTCCAATGTATACAGTATAAAATAACCTTGGGGTAAATGGTGTTTGTAATCACCTAACAGCCACATGGCAAAAACCACCAAAGCCATTTGCAGTTTCCTTGTTTATCAACTAATGTATCAACAGTTTCCTTGAAAATCCACTAAACCACTTCTCTGTATTAGAGGCCCCTCTGCTGAGCAAGATATTTAGAACAGAAAGAACCTCATATTGTAAAATTGTGGGTCAATATGGTAATTGCATAATATTTAGTCAGTAGCTCTATATGACCTAAAGACAAACCAGAACTAACTCAAATTTCTGACAAATAAGCATTATAAGTACTATTAGTTTGTGTTTTTTATTATTTAAAACAACCTAGTTAGCTATGCTGCTTACTGCTTACTTAATTAATTAAATGCATTAAATATTGTAATATTAAAAATATGGTAAAACAGTGTCTGTGGTTAATTAACTTGCTATCAGAGGACCAGGACAACAGTATTACTTTTTCCCTTTCAAATTCTTACATTTTGAATTTTCAATAAGGTTCAATAAGGTCATTTAAAGGAGCCATGTCACCAACACATAAACTGAGCAGTTGACCTTCAAGATCATTTTCATTGTAAATGTTTGAATTAAACCAACAGCGGCTCTAATTAAACCAATTTCAATTAATATGTGTACAAATCTAATCTCATCTCATGTCAAACATTAGGCAGATACATCCAGGTGGAAGGTGCACCAATCCATTGCTGGGCACACTATATTTTTATAGTATTTTAAATACTATTTTTATAGTAATATTCGTTTTTTTAAATGGGCAATTTAGTGCAGCCAATTCACCTTGAATCCATGTTTTTAGACTGTGGGAGAACACCAAATAACTCGGTCAGAACACTAAGAGACTGTTCCCTTGATTACAAATGTTCCTACGTATTATATTGAGGGGGCTAAAAAATATTCTACATCCTCTACCTAAAAAAACTCAGCTCTTATCAACTTTAATCCAAATTACAGTTGCCGATATTGTGGCAAAACAAAATACTGGGTTCGATTCCCGATGGAATTATTCAAGCACCAGCTTAAATAAATGAATAGTGCTGTACCAAAGCTGATTGTTTAGGTATTTTCAAGAACATATTAAGCCCTTCTTGCAACCTGATTTCTCAAGTTCATGCTCAGGCTCAGCAGATAGCACTGTCATCCTGGAGCAAGTTTTCCTAGAAGGACAGCTTAGTGCATACCCAGGATTTTTACGATCTTGGGCCACATCCAGCCATTCGGCTGTCCTGCTCTGGCCCTTGTGAGGTTAGTGGGAAGTTGAAATAGAGTACAAGTCACTTTTAATATAAACACATTGTGTGCAGGACATGCACTGTAGGTCACATGTGGGTTTAACCCTGAACTGCAGTCCCAGTTTATCATATGGCTCCATAAGAAACTTATTTTCCCGGTCTTGACCTAGTGAATCCTTTTGCCATGAGTTTGCATGTTCTCACCATGTCCACGTGGGTATCAAAAAGATGTGTGTGTAAAAGTTTTTGTGTGTGTCTAAGCTCTGTAACTATTCTGACCACCTGCCCAGGGTGTTTCTGAAACTTTCGCTTAATGGCTATCTATATAAGTGCATTTATTAGATATATAATTTAGTTGTGTTTTAAAAAAACTGAAATATTATTGAACTACATTCTATTTATTTGAGTGCCATTTATTTAAACTAGAGCATTTTATTATTATTTATAATGATTTTAACACTTTTATATTATACATAAGAAGAATACATCATGAAGTTAATTGGACACTGCAACATTACAAGTTTCAGAATAAGGGGATATGAAAAAAAAACAACTCCCATGAACTGTTGCCACAGTGTGTATTTTCCATAGACTTCACCAAGCTTGAGTGTCAGTCTAGATCTAGATAGTTACACTACACAGATGGTTCTGCTTGGGCTTTAATGAGCTTTAACTTCAGGTTGATTGAGCCTTCTCAGCTTTCTGGGCACAAAAATTGTCCAATATCTGCTAACAAACTGCTGACAACACAGGCAACCTATTAGCTTCGGACCCTGCTATATACTCTATGAGAAATATATGGAGCTTATTCTTTAGTTTATTAAGTACATTTACTATATAGCTCCATTCTGAAGTTATACAGATATCAATACTGTTATTGCTTTATTGCACTACTGTAGATAAGGAATGAGAGGGCTGCAATATTGTGAATAAATCACGGGAAAGAGGTATTGTTAGGCACAATGTGTAGCGGTGTGTCAATACACCTTCAGTGTTTTATTGCTATTGTAAAATTGTTACAAACACACTGTAATAAAAATAAGGTTTGATTCAGAAATGCATTTAATGAAAATAAAATTGTAAAAATGTTAATTGTATCTGGTCTTCCATGACGTAATCTGGTGACGTGTGGGGGTCCTGATTATCGGAGATACTAAAGCAGTCTACGTATAAGTATGTAGAGAAACAGATGGACTACAGTCTGTAATTGTAAAACTGAAAAGTTCATCGTTCATCTAAAATTGAAAAACAGACAGTGAGAGTAGAACTGAGGAGGTGTACCTAATTAAATGGCCAGTAAATGTATATGTTAAAATATATACAAAATAATATTTTAATAAATGTATAGTTTATGATGTTCATAAGAGATAAGACAACGACTGAAAGCTTTAGACACATCACAGCCAGTTTTCTTTCAGAGAAAAGTCAGGAATAGGACACAGTATATCTGTCTAATTGACACACTGCTCATTTCTTGCTTGATTATTTAAAGGGCATAATCCAGATATCATTTTCAGCCCCAAGTGTTGTTTAATATAAAATTTAAATAAAGCTACATTAAAAGAATATATTATCAAGAAATATCTGAATAATATATAGAAAAAAGAAAAACATGAAATTGCCCTGTAAAAAGCTTCCAGACTGATGGTGGCAGTACCGCTGTGTAAACACACGCATTGTAAAAGGCGCTGAGGGACTGATGTTTGCCTATGAGAGTATGGGCTGTACTTAATACTATAAACCTGTAAAAGGGCCCTAATCTCTAAATTAATGTTATTAAATGCAGACTTTCACTCATCATACCTGCTCATCACAGTATGCTACTATAGTTAGTAGCTTATGTAGCAGACTGTTATACAGATATTTCGCTCACTAATGGGTGCCGAAGCCACATACCAAATAAACTAAAACCTCTTATCATTTTACTGTGTATGCAGTGTAAACGTCATGTTTTTAAAGTTATTAAATTAGTGAACTAGATCTGGTGAATTTTAATGACATTTCTAAGTACTGAAGTTTCACACTGGTTTCATAACTCCACGTGTTGTCCTGGGAAACCACTGCCTCTGCTGTTAAAGATGGAAAGTTTCCAGATGTGAGGTAAAGCAGAATAAACTAGTGTTGTATTTAAGTAATTTTATTTTATATGGTTACTCTTTGGCATATTCCTGTTCAGCTTGAAATGATTTTTAGCTTCTGAATTTATTAATCTACTCTTAAGTGTTGCATACTGTAAAATACCACAGCATTCACACAGCACTGTTACTAAGACCAGATTTTTGCTTATATATCATACATGTGTACTTTGTACCCCTGTGTTATGTGTACTTTTAGAACAGGGTGAAAGTGGACTTACAATGTATGCAGAGCAAATAATAGACCTTGTTATCTTCCACTTAATTCTCTACTCTGCTCACGGATCTACTCAGACCTGGGCAACAATCCATCACTGGGGACACACTCACTTCCATAAACACACACACACAATTTAAAGACAATTACAATAGGGGCTATTTAGATGAGAGCAGCCAATTGAGCCAATAAATGCTTGTTTGAGGAAGGTCCTTTTTGGTTTATTATGAATGCCTGCAAGAACGATTCAGCTCATTATACATTTGAACTTCAACAACAACAAACATGAACAACATTTGCTGGTTCCACAGTGAGGAAGCCCATAGTGAAAAAAGGAGAATGATTGGTCTGGAGAACCCCAGGTGTAGAATAAAAAGGTTTATTTTAAAACCTTATGTTTAAGTTTATTAAAATTAACCTAACAAAATCAAAAACCTCAGGACATGTGCTTATCCTATACACCACACAATATTCGTCTAGTGTACACATGACCCCCCACAACCCACACAGCAGCAAGTTCATATTAATCTCTGAGTCTACTAAACTAGCACCTATAACATCTTACTGCACGCCATCTGCTCATCTATTCAGAAAGAAGTGGCGTGACTAACAGTGTTTTGCTGCCAGTGGACGTTTTTTTTTAAATATATATTTTTTAACATATTATAGTATTCTTTTGTGTTTTTTTTTTCTGTTGTCCCTAAATTACAACAGTGTTATATACTTTTTTTCTTCATGCAATTAACCATAGACAAGGCTTAAGATTTTGACTGATGGATTACTCCTGTATGGTTCCTTATAAGCTTTAGAAATTTTTTAAGATCTGACCTGAGTGTGACTTCTGCATCATGAATTAAAAGACTGTACCAGGTGGCTAAATTTATGAACATGGGGAAAAAATAAGTTTTGTTCAAAATGGAAAACATATGATTTAACACCCACAAATAGACTATATATTTATTCATTATCTCCCGCTTTATCCTCTATTAGGGTCGCGGTGGGGTTCCCCATGCCCATCCAGGGGAGAACGTCTCAGGCGCTGGGCAGATAGACCCAGGACAGGGCGCCAATCCATCGCTGGGCGCACACTCACTCACACAGACACACTCTATATGGGACAATTTTTGAGAATTCAATTGACTTGATCCATGTTTTTGGACTGTGGGAGGAAACCGGAGAACCCGGAGGAAACCCACGCAGACACAGGGAGAACATGGAAACTCCACCCAGATAGGGATTCGAACCGGGAATCCCTAGCGCTGAGATGCGAACATGCTAACCACTAAGCCACCGTGCCGCCAGACTACATATTCTTCTGAGAATTTAGCAATGAACAGAGAAAATCTGATCACCTAGAACTGTGTCTGGCTGCTTCTTTCTCTTAAAGAGCTCTTTTATTATGCATTGTGTGTTTTATATTATTGAGTGTTTTCAGGGAGACTGGTATTTTTTCACGACAACCCTGCCCCTTAAAAAATAAAATACTGAAAAAGAAAATATGCAGATAACCTTGAATGTAAAATCTATGATTTTATAAAAAAGTCAAATAATTATACACATCTGGTTACTATTCACAACTTTCCATTTTGTCTTTAGATACATATGAATGCACTCACTCATTCACACACTGGCTTGCGGCGAATATGCAATATGTGAATGTCGGGACTATTAAATTCTGGGTTTTGTCGTTCTGCTGGCACCTTCTCTGCTTCAAAGTCTTTCAGCAGCAGCTAAACAACACAGACCATAACAAACAATTAATTTTAAAAAGTGTTATATTGTCTTAAAATTATATCAAATATGTCATTGTACATGTTTAGTCTTTTATACATCTGAGCCAGTTATATTCTCAGGTAGAAATTGATGGTATGTCTGAACCTTGGTTTGTGGAGCTGCACTGTTACCCATCAGGAAGTGAAAGTATGGCTCTGCTGCAGTTTTTTTGGAAGCTCTGTGTTTTACCCCATCCACATTGAAATACAGACCCTGTGTTTTGAAATTTAAACAGGTCTTGAGGTGTTTTGAAAATTCACAATTTTGAAAGCTTAAAAAGAACATGGTGGTGTGAATGTGTGAATGTGTGTGTGTGTGGGGGGGGGGGGGCGAAAGAAGGTGTAATATAGTCCTGGTAATGATGCCCCACTGCTCTTTTTAAGGTTTTACAGTCCCGTGCACAGCCATGTGTACAAACCTCAAAAAATCTCTTCTCCACTTCAGGATTTACACCCACAGTACGCTGCTCATAGCAACAAATAATGCAGGTCTCAGGTCCAGCAAGGTGTTTCAATGTTTCCACCAATGGTTTCACGGACTACAAGGCAGAGAATACAGAATAATGCAATGAAATGTATATGGTTCATTATGACTAAACTGAGCAGATTCTTACCTGTTCATAATATATGCAGTCAGCCATTAGAATGTAATGTGGATGTGGAAGGAAGTCAGTCACATCCTCACCCCTTTGGAAGAATTCCAGATTATTCAGTAAATTACAAACTCAATGATTAGACAAAAACGGTTACCATCTGAATGATCAAATGGTCAAACATAATTCAAACTTTAAAGGCATCACTGTTATCATAACTGCATATAAACTGATATTATATCAATTATTTACTACAAACTTTATCAATGTGCAAAAGGAAAGTACAAACCATTTCAGTACCTTGGCTGTAACTGAGCCTGTACTGAGAAGTTTTGCATTTTGCTGGATATTAAGTTGAAGAAGAGGTTGGAGATCCTCCAGATCTGTCACTGTGACATGAGCTCTGTGACATCAAAGAAAACTGATGTTTTGGTAAGCATACAAAATGTAATTATACAACACTCTGTATGATTGGTTGCTTGTAAAAAAAAAAAAAAAAAAACAACTTTAACGGGACAATTGTGCAACACAAATAGAACAGTACTACATATATTGTATAGTACTGGCATAGTGGTTAGCACAGCCACCTCTCAGGACTGGCACTCAAGGTTCAAATCCTGAACCTGTTTCTCCGTGGAACATAGAGGTTCCTTCACAATTGTAAAATAAATAACTTTTAAGGATGTCTTTTCTAATACTACTGCTTTCGTTTTCTAAGCTTATATAGTCATAAAATATTTTGACTGTTTTTTTTTTGTTGTTGTTGTTGCTACTATTAAATCGTTCTTTTTAAAATTCACCCACCTGTTTGCATCTGTGTGTCTAGTAAAAAGTTCGCAAACTCCATTTTACCCACGATTACCCATCCGATTAATTTCAAACTTTGCACAATTGTTCATTGTCAATGACAACACATGAATACATTTAAAAAACACCAATTAATTAACTAATTGTTGGTAATTAATTATTTTATTATTTATTTTATGAATAAATTGTCCATTTTGTACTAAATTGTATACTTCACAAGTAGAATTAATTTAGGACAAAACAAATAAAACGATAAAAGAGTGTTTTTTTTCAAAAGTTTTTTCTTTTTTATAGTTTGCTTGTTATGTACTAAACATAGGCGCTGCAACACGCCATAGTAACAGCACTACATGTATTCTACGCGATACAAAGGACTTTTTTCACTCTGCGTTTGTTTGATTAGAACTGTGTGTAACTCACCCGAGTGAAGCGGCCATGATGCCCACCGCTCCGGTCCCCGCTCCCAGCTCAATGACGGAGCTCCGCGTCCAGCTGCTGGAGCCAGACTGACCACTGACAAACTGATCAGTCTCAAGGTATTTTAAAAGTACAATAGCCGCATCCCAAACTACACAGCCGACATCTCCTGTACTGCACTGATATACTTTCAGAACTTTACCGTCATTTCTCTCAAGCTCTCTAACAAAATAATCATCAGTATTCAGCTCGACACAGGAGGTCGCCATACTGCACACTGCTCTTCCTCGTGTTCAGCAACATTATCATCAAACCATCGAGCCTTCCGCCATCTACCGACTAACCGTTGCATACTCCTCCTGCATATATGTATGTATGTATGTATGTATGTATGTATGTATGTATGTATGTTTGTATGTATGTATGTATCTATCTATCTATCTATCTATCTATCTATCTATCTATCTATCTATCTATCTATCTATATATATATATATATATCCATCAATCCATCCATCCATCCATTATTTTCCGCTTTGTCCTCTACTAGGGTCACGGGGTGTGGGTTCCCCATGCCCATCCGAGGAGAGCAGAAACACCCAGGACAGGACGCCAATCTATCGCTGAGCACACACTCACTCACTCACACAAACACACTCATATGGGGCAATTTGGAGAATTGAATTGACCTTGATCCATGTTTTTGGACTGTGGGAGGACCCAGAGGAAAACCTATGTTGGATTCGAAATCAATTCATCATCACTTCGTTATATATGTATATATGGGGGGGCTGGTCAATGACCTGAAGAGAGCTGGCACCACTGTTTCCAAGGTTACTGTGGGTAATACACTAAGACGTCAAAGTTTAAAGTCATGCAGAACCCAGAACCCTGCTTAAACACATCCAGGCCTGTCTTAAGTTTGCCCATGAAATGTGGTCAGATTTGTCTTAATTCCATTTGCCATGTTTGGAGGATGAAAAATAATGAGTACCATGCCAAAAGCACCATCCCTTATGTGAAGCATGGGGGTGGAAGCATCTTTGCTTTGGGCTTGTTTTTTCTGCACATGGGACAAGATGACTGCATTGTATTAAGGAAAGGATGACCGGGAACATGTATTGCGAGATTTTGGGGAACAACCTCCTTCCCTCAGTTCCAGCATTAAAGATGGGTCGTGGCTGGGTCTTCCAACAGGACAATGACTCGAAGCACACAGCCAGGATAACCAAGGAGTGGCTCCGTAAGAAGCATATCAAGGTTCTGGAGTGGCCTACAGACCTAAACCCTATAGAAAATATTTGGCGGGGGCTTAAACTCCAAATTTCTAAGTGACAGCCCAGAAACCTGGCTGATCTGGAGAAGATCTATGTGGAGTAATGGGCCAAAATCCCGGCTGCACTCTGTGCAAATTTGGTGAAAAACTACAGGAACGTTGAAGAAAATTTTACCTCTGTAATTGCAAACAAAGGCTACTGTACCAAATATTAACATTGATTTTCACAGGTGTTCAAATACTTTTTTGCAGCAGTGACACACAAATAATTAAAAAATCATAAATTGTGATTAGATTATGTCTCACAGTAGACATGCACCTAAGATGAAATTTCCCCTCCATGATTTCTAAGTGGGAGAACTTGCAAAGTCACAGGGTGTTCAAATACTTATTTTTCTCACTGTATATACAAATGTCCTTTTTAACTGTAACTCAGTGACAGTACTGACTAAAGTAACACTACAGATAAATGTCAGATTATTTTAAAACAAATTTGGGTCAGTGCTCTTATCTGATAGCATGAAGGTCCTGGGTTTGATTACTGGTTGGGCAAGGTCCTTCCTGTCTGTATGGGTTTCTTCCCACAGGACACAATCCTGCTTGTAGGTGAACTGGAGATATGCTTCATGTATATGAAAGTGGTTGTGTGTGTGTGCTCTATGATACAGTGGTGACTTGTCTAGAGTTCCAGCCTTTCACAATTTAAAGCTTGGTCAAGCTACTGATCATTCTATATATCTTTCTTCTGTGATATCAAGATAAAATTGTGAGATAATTCACATGAACATTGATCAGTGGATTATTACATGGGCTTTTGTAATGTTAGTTTAAAATAACACTATATTCTACCTGTTAATAAATCAATTAGTCTTTTTTAATACCTCACAAAATACTATATAAGCTATACTGTAGTACTATGTAGTACTATACATTTACTTTCAAACCAAATCACATGGTGAAAATGAAAGTACTCTGGGTACTTTTTATAGTTAAACTATTAAGAATCCTTATGTTGTAAAGTTACTTTATAAAAAAAATTAGAGCACAATTGCAATAACAAGCAAATAAAGGATTTTTTTAAATGATCACTATTTAATTTGTGTTGTTCACTCATTTGTAAGCTGCTTTGGATAAAAGTGTCTGCTAAATGACTAAATGTAATTACAAATGTAGTGAAGGATTAAGCAGAAGATAATGGATGGATGGATGAATTCTTGGTTGCTGCTAGTACACTTAGTGGTATGTGCTGCTTTAAATCATGTCTTCCAAACCACAAGCTTGGTCCAAAAGTGGTTTGGTCCACATGATCAAGATGTCTTCTGGGAAAGCGTCGTCTGTGTGAATTCTCTATGCTCTCTGTGCTTTGCTTTGGCATGAAGTCAGTCTTATAAACTGAATCTTTCCTCCCTAACTCATTTGCACAAATTCTTTGTTCATGACAAAAGCAAAAATGGGAGTTATGCTGTTGTCTGTCATCCAAACACTTTTTACGACCCAATCCCTAAATGAAAACACACACAATCAGCATATTTTCACATACAAATCCAATGAGTAATAAATAATTTAACAAAAAATGTTCTTCTATTTAAACAATGCAAAGATACATACACACTTATATGAAGCAATACTATCTTGCAGTGAATACCGATTGTCATGTTCTGAACTTGGATATGTCCTGCTCTTTTTTTTCTACATAAAAAAGCAGAAATACAAAAATAAAAAAACTGTTAAATTCACCTAAGAAATCCTAAAACAATATGCAGTGTGTGGTGAGAAAATCTAAATAAAATGATTAAATCATTAAGCTAAAGTTTTTAACCTTGTAGGGGCTAATGCACATTTTTGGATAGTACTCTCCTCTGCATTGTGTGGTTTGGGATACACCCTCATCCAACATGGAGCCTGTGCTGGTACATGCTTCTTGTGTCTGTTCTGTCTGTTGTATGGCAACATGGGGAAACTAAAAAAAAAAAAATATATATATATATATATATATATATATATATATATATATATATATATATATATATATATATATATATATATACATTGTAGAGAGAGAGAGAGAGAAAGAGAGAGAGAATAGCTTTCGAGATGACATAATCATGATGTCCATACATTTTTTAAGAGTGAGCTTCTGTGCATTAGTCATAAAGCAAAATAAAGCAGAAATAAGAAAACAATGTTTTTGAGGAAGACCAACAAAATCTGTTCAACACAAGAATAAATTGCAGTGTCTATACTAAAATACATTTTATTCATAAAGTTTATATTATATATATATTTTTATTCCATTCATGCATTTACCACTAATCATATATTTTTTAATTTTATAAGAAAATTCAACTAAATTCCTAAAAAACTATAGACACAAGTCAGCAGAAACTGGTTTCACCAGCCCAATACTTCTGGGCTTACCCATTTGCCATCTTTCTCCATATTTGCATATCTTTTCCCACCTTTAGTCATAATTCCTATAAAAAAGAAAAATAACATACAGTTCACATTTACATTTAGTCATTTAGCAGACGCTTTTATCCAAAGCGACATACAAATGAGAAAATTAGAAGTCAGTAGTTATGCAGAAAACCAACTACACTGTAAATTCATCAAACCTGATTGTTATTTGATGCTGTGCCCCCCCCCCCCCCTTCCTCTTTTTTTTAAACTGCTTAGTGATACTGCCTTACGGACAGAGTTACGAGACATGAAAAAAACTTGCAACTTTAAGCAAAGCTTTTAATCTAAACCAATCAATATATAATACGAAAAAGGCCTGTATATATGGCCCTTCCATGCGTAGTTACTTTCATGACACACACACACACACAGCACAAGGATGGAGAAGAGCAAAAAGAACAATTACTGCTGTCACATTTAACATTTCAGTGGTAAGACACATTTCTCTTACATGAACTTATTTGTGGAATCTTAAACAATCTTTTTACAGTTTGCAAGATTATTCTGTAACTCAACTTGAGCTTTGCCTGAACACAATTGAGTGGACGTTCTAAGTAATTTACCTTAAGTTTAGTAACTATGACAACCACCACTCTCAACATTACAAAGTTCGAAAGGTTCCATTATACTCTGTGGACAGTAGACAGTGGACGGCAGATCCCTTGGTCAACATGTGTGTTTTAATGAATTTAAAATAATTTGTAAATGAAGCCTGTTCCTGAGCCTGTGGAATCCTGTCTCTTGTCCTCATTCGTACCCACCACACACTTATGTAGCCACGCATTAAAAAATCACCAACCTTATAAAATTGCAATATTATTTAGGAAAATAACACTTGATTATTTGTAAGCAAAATCCATCCTCCCTTTTTTCCCCTTAAAAAGAGTATAATTACTACTGCTAAAAAGCCCTTTACAATTGCTATTGAAGCTAATGCTGAAAAGTTGAATCTTGATTGAGTGTGTGGCCTGCGATGGATTGGCACCCTGTCCTGGTTGTATCTGCCCATCTCCCGAAACCTTCTCGCCTGGATGATGGATGGGCATTTGACATGTTCTTGAATTGCATCCTAACATATCACACAGTATATGATACACAAATATAAGCGCCGAGTGGCTCACACTACTTATAATTGTAATATAACTTGTTTTGTAATTTTACTAAATAGAAAATATATAAAAAGTTTAAACATGCAATAAGTCAAATTTTCTACTTTGGTTTTTTATCGTTGTAACTTGTAGTTGAATTGAAACACAACTACAGATTTTTATAATAAAAAAGAAAGAAAGAAAGAAAGAAAGAAAGAAAGAAAGAAAGAAAGAAAGAGAGAAAGAAAGAAAGACTGGTTCATTCTAGAAACGTCTTTTATTTTTCTAGAAGTTTTTGTGACGTCACATGTGCTTCCGGGAGAGGCGAAGTGAGTGAGGGTGAGAGTACTGTTGATGGATCAGTGTTGTAGAGTAAACTTAATACTAACATGTGCGGTTGCGTCGCTACGCTGCAGTAGTTCTTTTTGTCATGTCGCAATAATTATTCGCACTATTGTTAAGCGAATGCTTTAAGACTGAGAGATGGCAGAGTGAATGTTTAAAACCCCGCTGAGGTAAACATTGCGGTTCTGCTAACAGTACGCGCGCATGCTCAGTCAGTCTCAGAGCAGTAAAAGTGTTCAGTACCTGAATCTTTGAATGATTACAAAAGTGGTAACAATCCTGCTAGAAAAAGTTGGTCGAGCGTTACGGCTGCCGGAGAGAAGTTTTCGGATGGCAGAGCACGTGCAGTGAGTGAGTGAGTGAGTGCTGGTGAAGATGAGCTGTGCAGAGCAGGGAAAGGATTCAGCCGTGTCTCCTGACTGCAGAAATGAAGAAATGGACAAGGAAAGTGCCTCCAATGAAGATCCAAAGCAGGTAACCATAGCTACTGCTACACAAATAGCTGTCATCAACCTCATCTAATGCTTGGACACCAAAAGACTCTGCATTCACTGAACCCTGTTCCAGAGTCAAATTACTAAGCTGTTACAGGCTGTGCTTTGACTTCAGCATCCTCATTTTCAGGCCATTTAGCCAGCCATCAGCAAAAAAGACTTGCTATAAATTTGGTAAGAGTGACAGCTGGCCCACCACTGATGAAGTGATAAATTGCAAAGTGATCTATTTCACCTACAGTACCTACAGATTCCAATGTGTAGACATTGTGGGACAATGTGGGCCACTGTGGGACACCAATGCATAGTCTAAAATAAACTTTAAATTTATATATATATATATATATATATATATATATATATAT
>JAFMOD010000470.1:739872-754437 GCA_019802435.1 Corydoras maculifer | reverse complement strand
TATATATATATATATATATATATATATATATATATATATATATATATATATATATATATAAATAAAATTTTACACATGAAAATAAATCTAAATTACATTTTCCTGACAGACTGGAGACTGGACATGGCTGAAAGAGTTTTATCAGCGGCTTATTGACCAGAAGTGGCAGAGAAAGAAGAAAAGTAAGGAGCACTGGTATGAAAAGGCGATTCTGTCTAAGTTCCTCTATTACAGGCAAGTTTTAAATCTAGAAACTCTTTGTTTACCCCTTATTAAATATAATAATTAATCAGAACCCTGTACTGTTTTAGTATAAATGGAGATTGTGCTGCAGAGCCTGTACCCTCTCACTCAGATGATTGTTCTGAGGCAGAGCAGGCCTGTGCTGGAGCAGAATATGGTCCATCTTGGCCTGCTACCTTCAACAGCTCCACCACTGACACAGACCAGCCTGCTCTTTCCAAAGAGGTAGTTCTGTTAATAAGTATGTTATTATTTTTAGACATTTTAATATTACACAGTTTCAGGGACTACTAACTGTGGATGAACTATGCAGGGTCTTCCCTCATTTGATTATCTTCTGCTTAATCCTCTATGGGGTCTTTGGGGAGGGGGAGGGGGCGGGTTCCCAAGCACATCTATAGAAGAACATTTCGGGCACTGGGCAGATAAATCCAGGACTGGGTGCACGCCACTATATACGGGCAGTTTGTATTGTGGCAATTTAGAGCAGCCAATTCACCTTGATGTTTTTTGATTGTGGGTGGAAACCAGAGAAAACCCAGTGAACACAAGTGGAAACTTTCCAGATCAGGATTTAAACCAGGAACTCCGACGAATAGAGGCAAATGTGCTAACCACTAAACCACTGCCTGATGTTTTCTTTAGTAAAAATACCAAATAATGGATAGCCTCCAATCTGTTCTAAGAACTGGAAGCGGTTTTTAAAGCTGCATTTTATATATTTTCTAACACTTTTTTTTTATCTATAGGAGCAAGTGGAGAACACCTATGCTGTTGGTCATGTTGCCTCCATTCCTAAAGAGCAGAACCTTCTAACTCTTTTTAATGAGGGCGAGAGCAGCCAGGTTAGTTTTTAACACTAAGCCACCACCACTTCTTGGGAAAAGTCTACAGTGACAATAAAAAAATATCATCATACCCCTTTGAAACTGACTGGTACCTTCTCACGTTTTAAATACACCATTGTTATGGTAGTAAATGCTTTGTTATTGTGCTGTACCAGGTAAAAATCCTTAAAGTTCATTCTGATTTGCGTTGAATTAATCAAGTCCAGTGGAGATTAAAAGCTGATTTGGATCTGATTTTAAATGCAGTTTGATCTTAATATTCATTCATTCATTATCTTCCGCTTATCCTCTATTAGGGTCGCGGTGGGGTTCCCCATGCCCATCCAGGGGAGAGCGTCTCGGGCGCTGGGCAGATAGACCCAGGACAGGGCGCCAATCCATCGCTGGGCACACACTCACTCACACAGACACGCTCTAAACGGGGCAATTTTTGAGAATTCAATTAACTTGATCCATGTTTTTGGACTGTGGGAGGAAACCGGAGAACCCGGAGGAAACCCACGCAGACACGGGGAGAACATGGAAACTCCACCCAGATGGGGATTCGAACCGGGATCTTAATATTACTTTTTCAAATACTAAATACTTACAAAAATTACAGATAATAGATTATATATGAATGTATAGACATAGATTATACATAGATATTTTATATTTGATCATTAGCCCATTAATAACTGTTATAGCTGAGAAAGCTTACAAGTGTTATATTGAGAGAATGATCATCCAAACCAGCTGTGTTGCTGCTTAAATGATTGATTAGGTGTTCATTTTTATGTCAAGTTTTATAATTTGTAACTACCACTGAATAATGTAAATGTAATGTATTGGCATTTTCAGCAAACAAATGAGAATATTGTGGGTTTGATCATTCCTATCGGCACTGTCTATCATTTGTAGATTTATGATTGTATTCTATTTAATGCATTCAGGGTTTAAAAAACGATTTTGTTAGAAACATCCTCTGGACATTTGAGGACATCCATATGCTAGTGGGGTCCAACATGCCAATCTTCGGAGGAGGACGTTATCCAGCAGTCAGTCTGAGACTCAGGTCTGAACATAGACTTTACTTTATGTGTAAATAAATAAGTAGTAATAATCAAGACTTTTGTTCATGCAAAGCCCATTAATAAAAACATTTACTATAGTTTTATTAAAATAGCATTTCGTTATAATCGTTTGATTCATGTTTTAGTAATTTTGCTTCAACATGTGTGAGTGAGATTTCTTAAATATTCTTTGTCATTATCTTTCAAAGGGATAACAACAAGCCTATAAACATTCTTACTGGCATTGATTATTGGCTGGACAATCTGATGTGTAATGTGCCAGAGCTGGTCATGTGTTTCCATGTAAATGGAATTGTTCAGGTAATTTAACATTATTGCATAACACCACATCATATATATTAACATTTACAGGCAAATACAGTTTGCATGTATCTGGCACATAAGATTGCGTGTAACTGTGTGTATCTGTTTCATTGATTTAGTTTTTCCCTATTTTCAGAAATGTGTATTTTTTTTGCTCTGTACAAAATGTGTTTACCTATTTAAACTAAAGGGTGTGTCTCTTTTTGTAAATAGAAATATGAGATGATAAAGACTGAGGATATTCCTGATTTAGAGAACTCGACATTTTCTACTCGAGTTGTAAAAGACATCGCCCAGAATATTCTGTCTTTTCTTAAATCCAACTGTACCAAAGAAGGACACACCTACTGGCTCTTTAAAGGTAATCCATGTCTTTACGGTACTGTAGTAAGGAACTGTGTAAATGTATTCTATGCTGGAAACACACTGAGAATCCCATCCTTACATCTACTCCAACACCTGTGTTATCTATTTTCCTTTATAGCCAGCGGGAGTGACATTGTAAAGCTGTATGATTTGACTACACTGTGTGAGGAGGCACCTGAAGAAAAATGCCAGAACCCCTTTACTTTACCTGTGGCAGTGCTACTTTATAAGTATGTATTATATCTATAATATTCCCGTAGTATACAGTGTAGTGTCTTGTGAAATTAATTTGTTTTAGTTAGCAGTGTTTTCTATCGACTGCCTGATAGCAAAAATGGTACCAGTTGGTGTGGGGGGAGTTAGAAGTAAAGTTATAGATTTTTATCTGATCCCTGTTGTAATAAAGGTTAAGGGCCTTGCTTATTAATAACTTCCGCAGATCTGGGATTTGAACCCCCAATCCTTAGATTAACAGCCTTACACCCTTACCACTGAACCACAGAATTTTCATGAGTTCTTGTCAAGGAACAGTGGACACCTGGTACTGGTATTGCACAATCTGTACATGGGTGCTGTACTGTTGATGCTGCCCAGTCGAGCAAGGAGGATGAGTTCCCCCACTGAGCCTTGGTCCTTCCTTAAAAACCAGCAATACCAGGGAGCCTTTTCTTGATTCACACTTGGAACACTGTAAAGCTGCTTTGAGATGTACTATTGTAAAAAAAACACTATATACACCAATGATATTATTAAAACAGTGTTACAGTCTTATAGAAACTTTGTATCATAACCTTTATGGGAAATTGTCTGTTCTTCCTGTAAGGTATTAAGTTCTGCATTTCAGGGTGGCAAGTAACATGATGCTGAACAAAAAACAAAACAAGAAACATTATGGGACAATTAGAACGCTGCTACTAAATTGTGTTAAGCTGTTGGACAAGGAGAAACACGTTCAGGTACACACTTGGCTTTCCTCACGTTGCATTCTGCTTGTTGATTAACCTGAGATTGATCATTTTCCTCTTTCAAATGTTTGTGAAGATCATTGCCTCAGCTCACTACATGCTATCAGAATTGTTCCAACTGGATGACTCGAGCGAGGAAGAGGAGAACGGGGAGTCACTGCGTAGCGGCGGTTCAGAGGACAGCTACAGTGAGGATGAGGAGGAAGAGGTTGATGAGGACGAAGACAGCTGCTCGTACAGCATGTCCTCTGAGCCTCCAGAGGACTGCAAGGCTGTGGCTGTTATTCGATCGGTGGAAGAGCTGTCTGTACCAGAAAAGTACAAATCCACTTATAAGATCAGAGTGAGTTTGTTCTTTGAATTAAATTCAATGTTACCAATAATAGTGCTGCTTTTTTGGAGGTAAATTGATGTGATGAAGTTGGTAAGTCATTAGTTGGTAATTAAATCAGGTTGGAAGGTGATATGAATATAAAGATATAAAGAGGCAGTCGTAGGCTTGTGGTTAAGGAACCAGCCTTATGACCTAAAGGACCCCGGTTCGATTCCCGAAGGTTATAAATATATTTCTCTGATGCTGGTGCATTTCCTTTACACTTTTTAACATGTTTACCTCATGTAAAAAAATCGGTGTAATTGAAGGCCAGTTTAGTGGAAACTCTAGTCTAAGCATAATGGAAAGTGACATGAATGACACGATCACATAAAAACTAAATGAAGTTGATGAACAAGCATATGAGCAACATGAAAAGGGTAAATTGAGACGTCATGTATGTTAAAAGATTTTCAGAATTCAAAGACAAAATCATCTCATCTTATTATCTTCTGCTTAGTCCTCTATTGAGGGTGGGGTCCCCCCATGCTCATACACCCAGGACACGGCACAAATCCATTGCTGGGCACATTTACTCACACAGACCACATACACTGTATAGGGGCAATTTAGATTGGTGCAATAAAGAGCAGCCGATTTGCAGAGGAAACCCAGACAGACATGCTAAGCACTATGCCACCCTGCCAGCTCAGACGAAGATAAAAGGTTTTAATATTCGATATGAAACTATCACATCTGGATGATCCGAATATTTATTAATATCTTCTGAACTATTTTGTTGTCGTTAGCAGAGAGTTGATCAGTTAATCATTTGTAAGTTTCCTCAGTTAGCAGATTTACCTACAGGCCCTAAACACTTTTTGGAAATCCTTAGGAAAGAGACTCAAATGCCAGGTTTCTGTTGTTTAACTGCAAAATTTCTGTCTGATGGTTTCGTGTTAATACAATCAACTATTTTACGATATTGAATTTGGCTCATTTCTTGATCAGGACTATATTGTTGCTAAAAACAACTCAAACCAGACTTGTATTATATCAGATTGTATTATTTTTGTTTTAATTATATCACTCAGAAAAATGTCTAATGAATGTCTGAATTCAGTTCAAAAATGGTATGCTATGCTAAATGCTTTAAATTAGTCATCAGTCCATGTAAATATTTTAAGGTCTTACAATATTCAGTTTTTTAATTTTTTTTTATAAACTAATCACTATTTTAATTTCCCTACCAGCCTAATTGTGCATTTCCTGTATCACATGACAAGGAAGAGAAATGTAGACTAGTCCTCAGCTATGTGTTGAAGGTAAGAACATCCAGTCATATACATGTGGATTATGGACTGACTTCTAAAGCTCTCATGTGGGGAGTTAATGCTGCATCTTAAATACAAAGTTTACATTATACAAATGTATTAGATGATGATTGTATTTTTTTTAAACTCTAAAACAAAGAATAGCATAAATACTTCTCTTCGCTAAAGCTCAACATTCTCATCTCATACTAGGGTCAAGGAGGGGTTGCCCATGCTCATCTCGGGTGCCAGTCCATTGCTTGGCACACACAATCACTTGCAGAGATTCACATTTAATATACTGTATATATTGAGGGCAATTGAGAAAAGTACATTCATCTTGATTTTTTTTTGTATTGTGGGAGGAAACCTGTGCAATTCTGGCTATCCAATCGTATGCAAACTTTACATAAAACACATCTGGGCCCCACTCTTCAAAGACCTTCTGGTAATGTAAGGAAATGGCACATTCCCACTGCACCACCACAGCCCAAATATGGCAATTTAATAAATCATTTGCTTAAACTTAGTTAGTTTGAGTAACTGTTTGAGAGCTAAATTATCTACATCTTTCATCATCTTGCTCAATTTAAGCTACTATATTAATGTGCCAACCCATTTGTAGGAGCGAGTTTTTAAAATTCTAGTAATAAGTTTGTCACTGTGCATTAAAATGTTTAGACGTTTATTTCTTGTAAAGAATGTGTTGATATATTTTCACTTGGTAAATCAATCAAATAAAGAATTTTACATGTGTATAAGACTGTAGATGCTCATGAAAGGACTGGATTTATTGGTTTTGTACAATATTTAAATAGTAAGCAGCAATAAAGAAGACATTTGTTTACTGTAGGGACTAAAGGCCGTGGACAGCAGTGTAAAGAAGGAAAGTGATCTGCCAGCAGCTGATCCCAGTACTCCCATCCCACTAAAATATGAGGAGAGTGGAGCTAGAGCTATGGAAAAAGAAATAGCTCTTTTGTTTGACAGAGGTCAGTAGCACTTTAACTCATTCTTCTGTAATTAGCTCCTGACCTTTTTTCCTACTTTTACTTTTCAAACAACGACTTGTGCTTTTATTCAGCTACACCATGTGGTGATGGAGTAAAGTTGCCCATGCGTTCAGGCATGTTGCCTGGCTCGTGGCAGCACCAGATGAAGTTGCAGCTATTTCTAAAAGCCTCAAAAGCCTACTACGTCCTGTCAGAGGCTGCCACCAATCTGCTTAAGTACGGCCGTGCACTGCGTTACATCAAACTCGCGCTGCAATGCCATGGTAAGAATGAACAAGAATTACAGTACTGATACTTACATTATAAAATCATATAATAGAATGATGAACTATTTCAATGTTTTATGTTTTTGTTCTGTTTTTTCCTCTTAATTGTTTTTACTCCTTGTGTTCAGATGCGTATTGTGCTATAAGCAGTGGGCTGCATCCAGCTGTGCTGTTCTTTCACAGTCAATGTCTGTCTCTGTGTGGAGACGTGCAGTTGATGTTAGCTCAGAATGCCTCAAACAGAGCTGCCTATCTGGAGGAATACAGCTACCAGACCAAAGATGACCAGGAAATTCTCCACTGCCTAAACCGTGAGAGCTCCTGCCAAGGTAACATAGTACAGTGTTTGCACTGGATGACTTTCTAAAGCCTCAGTTTGGAAAAAAAAAAATTTTGTGCACAATTTTTAAGGTATTTATTGATATGTGTTATAATAAGAATTGCTTCTGACATAATGTTATGAAAAAGACTGTCCAACTATATATGCCAGTTGAATGGTAATAATTATATATGCTTTGCTTATGTAGGATTTAGTATTTTGTTCTATTTTCAGCGATTATACTTATAAAAAACAGTCTTAAATGACTGTACACTCACTGGCCTTTATGTAAGGTACACCTCCTCAGTTCTACTCACACTGTTTGTTTCGGGTCCACTGATCATGTAGATAGCCTTTGTAGTTCTACAATTACAGATTATAGTCCATCTTTCTTTTTGGTTTGTCTGCTTTAATATGTTTTCCAAAGAACAGGCCAAGCACAGAGGCGGTATTAGGGTGGTGAATGATGCTCAGCCCAGCAGTGATACTGATATGGTGGTGTTGTGTTACTGTGTGTTGTGCTGGTATGTGTGGATCAGACCCAGTAGTGTCGCTGGACCAAGAACACTGCACTAATTAAAACATACAGACATGATCCACACGTACCACCATCCACCACCCTAATAATACCTGCTCTGTGGGGGTCCTGATCATCAGAGAACACGTTGAGTATGTAGAAAAACTCATGGACTACAGAATGTAATTGTAGAACTACAAATTTCTTCTATATGGTAAGTGTATGAACAATCAGCTGTATAATAAAATGGCCGGTGAATGTATATGATTTCTTTCTGCGTTAATAATCTGTGTCTTTTCAGCTTTCAACATGGCTACTGACTTGGCAACTGACCCAGAGTACCAGCTGTTTGTTAGCAGTAAGTGTTATGAGGCAGCTCATGATCTTTTAACCTCTGAGGCTCTGAAAGATTTGGCCCCAGAAAAGCTGGCTCAGGTTCTGAAACGGCTTGGCAACATCCGCAACGAGATGGGTGTCTTCTACATGAACCAGGCAGCTGCTCTGCAGACAGAAAAAGAAGGAGGTAACCAGAACTATTTAAATCAAAATAACAAGGGGGATGTTATAAATTGAACAAAGAATTTGACCTTGATTACTTGCATTGGTTTTCATTTTGTTTTTTTCACTGTAGTGCGAAAGTCAGTGTGCACAACAGAGCAGGAGCTGTGGAAAAAGAGCTTCTCGTGTTTTGAGAAGGGTATGCAGAATTTTGAGGCCATCTCAGACTCTGTGAACAAAGCCCTGCTGCTGTGCAATATTGGCAGGCTGATGCGTATCTGTGCTCAGGCGCATTGCACCATGACCACAGAGGAGAGCAGAGGAGAGTTTTCCCCAGAGGAAACGCTCTACTACAATAAGGTACATAGAGCTGAGCAGAAGTCTGTAAATACATGGACAAAAATATAGGATCACCTACACATTACACCTTTCGTACCCTTTATAACAGCTCATTCAAATGTGGTAATTTTTATCCAAAAAAAATTTGTGGAGTTATTAACTTTGGACAAGAGGGCAGTACACTCTCCATATTCTATAATTAACTTTTTTTGCCTTCTATTCATGCAGCTAATCATTTGTGCTTTCCTCCAGAGCAATAATAAATGCAATTTTGCATTGGCAGTGCATCCATGTGTAAACATAAACTGTATTTTCTCTGTATAGGCCGTAGATTACTATCAGAGAGCCATGACATTTCTGGGCAGTAGAGAGAGTCATACTGCAGTGTGGGATTCGGTAAATTGGGAACTCTCTACCACCTACTTCACACTGGCGACACTACTACAGGACTATGCGCCACTTTCTCGCAAAGCACAGGAGCAGGTAACGCACACATGCAATTTAAATCAGGGCTGATTTAAAATATATTCTTCTTTAGTGAAACTAAGTATACACACTTTTTAGGTTGAAAAAGAAGTGACTGAGGCCATGATGAAGTCTTTGCGTTATTGTGACCTTCAGACAGAGTCGGCTCGTCAGCCGCTCTACCAATACAGAGCTGCCACCATACATCATAGATTGGCGTCTATGTACCACAGCTGCTACCGTAATCAGGTGACCAGAAATCACATTATTCGTGTGTGTGTGTGTGTGTGTGTGCGCGCGCGATCCCACCCTAATTACTCCTTTATTAAAATGTTTTCTAATTTTTATCACAGTTATATTATAGGTTGTTTATATCACTCAATGTACAAATAATCATCAGATTTTACCATCTCAAACTTTATTAAATTACCAGCCGAATAGAGTGCAGGTATGTAAGTTACATGAACAAAAATAGTTTAAAGAAAAAAAGTTTAAACACCTCCTTTTTGATTCATATATTGTTTATTTGCACTTCTGATTGATGCTAACGGCATTTCATTGTTTTGTGCCAAAGATGAATAAATCAATTTTATCAGTTCCACAAAGATGGACTTTGTAGTTCTACAATTACAACTGTTTGTAGACTACAGTACATACTGTTAGTCCCCTTTACTCTTTTCTCTAATGACAGTACCCCAATAGTAGGACCACAGATCAGGTGTATTATTCCTATCCCAGCAGTATCACTAAAGTGTTTAAATTAAATACAGCAACACTGCCGAACTAAAACCACCTCACCGCGTCAGTGTCGCTGCAGAAATTACAATAAACCATACACCACCCAAATTATACCTGTTCTGTAATGTTCTCTTATAATCTAATGTTCTTCACTGTAGTGTGTAATATTAATTCAGTTGTAACAGCTATAATTTAATTTAAATTGTTTAATTTAATGAGATCTGGGCAGAAATGCAACATTTTATACATTGCAACATTATTTACATCCATCATTACATTGTGTGCTCTTGTGTGTCTGCATGTAAGGTGGGTGATGAGAGTGTCCGGAAGCAGCACAGATCGTTGGCAGAGCTTCATTACTCTAAAGCAGTGCGTTTGTTTCTCATTCTGAGTGATGCTCCGTGTGAGCTGCTCCGCACACTGCTGGAGCGGGTGGCTTTTGCAGAGTTTACCATGGCAGGTGAGATACCAGTATATCTGTTTCTAGATAATAATTAAGTGCAATATTTGTATTACATGTACATTGGGTATCAGAAACATAGGAACACAGGAATATAACAATACGAATATAGCTTTCATTAGTTATCTTGGGTATAAAACTCATTCTCAAACACATAAGACTTCGGCTCTCAGATAGCAGGCTACAAGTGTACCGAGGGGGCTTGGCTTGTAGCTCTGTGTTCTTATTACCCATAGCTGAAATTATTTGTTACCACTTTCTTCAAGTCTTATATGTTTAACAGAGTAATGGTGGTTTAGATGTCTTATTAAACTAGTTAGGATTTTGGAATTGTTCGTCTGCAGCTTTAATTGGATTTCCTGGTAATGCTAAATGTTCTCTTACCATTAAGAACTCACACAAAAGCACATGCATCTTGTTGAAAGTATATAAGAAATTCTATTTCTACCTCTTGTTATAAGCATTTCAGATCCACCACTTGCTTCACAGTTGACAATGTATCATTTTCATAAAATGCACAGGAAATTTCATAAGAATATCTTAAATATTTAAAAGGTTTCCAGATGGATTTTTATGATCTGAAAGACAGTAACCATGCAATCAAATTCCCTGAAAGTATTCTGTTGTATGTTTTATTTAGTTGAAGTTCAGGTAGTTTATTTACTGTATATAAGCGCCTTTCACAATAGTACAAAGCAGCTTTACAGTGTTATAAGCCTGAACCCCCAACGAGCAAGCCGAAGCGACAGTAGCAAGAAAAAACTCCCTAAACCATTTCTTTGACATGTGAACAGGGGTGTCATATTGTGTTGTAAAAACATTTATGCGTATGTATAGATGTAGAGAATGGAATGGAGTATGGAATTTAATATCCCACTCTGTTAGATCATTCTAATGCCTGGTGAATCTGTGTGTACAGTAAATTATAGTATTTAAAACATGTGAAATGCACACATGTGCATACGCGTTTAGATGAGTTTATTAAAACTTTTATGTTTCAGGTCAAAATAGTAGTGCAGTAAAACTCAAAACCCTGACTGGAGCTTTGGAGATTATGTGTGAGACTCGCCATGCCTTTCTCCTGATTCACAAGGAGCTGCAAGAGCAAGAGCAGAGAGAGGTATACTCATCCTTTAAAGCATTTTTATAATATTGATAGCAGTGAATTAGTCGTGGCGGCACGGTGGCTTAGTGGTTAGCACGTTCGCCTCTCAGCGCTAGAGAATCACGGTTCGAATCCTCATCGGGGTGGAGTTTCCATGTTCTCCCCGTGTCCGTGTGGGTTTCCGCTGGGTTCTCCGGTTTCCTCCCACAGTCCAAAAATATGGATCAAGTCAATTGAGTTCTCCAAATTGCCCCATGTAGAGTGAGTGTGTGTGTGTGTGCCCAGTGATAGGTTGGCGGCCTGTCCTGGTGTATCTGCCCAGCGCCCGAGATGTTCTCCCCTGGATGGGCATGGGGAACCCCACTGCAACCCTAAGCGGAAGATAATGAATGAATGAATGAATGAATGAATGAATGAATGAATGAATGAATTAGTCATGTATGAAACCTGAGGGTAAACACAAGCAATTGATTGTCACTGATGAGAAAACCTGTAAGATTTGCTAAAGAAAAGGCAAAGCACTTTCTTTATAGAAGTCCGTACAATTGCTATTTTATTTGGAGTCCCACTGGATTGCAGTGCTAACTACAAACAGTAAAAAACTTAAATTCAGACTCCAAACGATTTGAATTTAATCACAGGCCACTTTATTAGGTATATCACATTGTTTCTACAGTCTTTGTCTTTTAGGTTTACTTACCATGTAGATGCATTGTGTAGTCCTACAATAACAGACTATAGTCCATCTGTTTCTCTACATATTTTGTAGGTCCTTTTTACTCTGTTTTTTTACTATTTAATAGACCATCATAAAGCAGATATTATTTAAAAATGGTTGATATCTTATAGCACTGCTCAAACATCTACAATGAGAAGATCAGGTGTAGCAGTGCAGTTTAGGCACCTCAGCATCACTACTGAACTGATATCATCATTGTTTGTCTGATGTTATCGATGATAAGGCTATTAGGTTTGTTCCAATCATCTGTTTCGAGCTTTGTTTTATTTTAACCCTTGTAATAAATATGTAAGATAATTGATATTAGTTTCCTTTTTAAGCTTTGCTTTGGTGCAATTTTACCAAAAATGTAAAAAAAAAAAATTTTTTTAATCAGATTTTAAACATATACATTTTCATGTGTGATTTGCAGAAAGTGGAATCAGAAGACATGACCAAGTCTACTGAGTTTTTAGAGAGCACTGATAGCTCCACCTCCTCAGGACTTAACACATCAGAAGTTATGAAACTGAATAGCATCTTTGAGCCCAGCATCTCATTTCTTCTACTGCAGTTGATTAAACTCAGCACAAATACCAAACGCAAAGTCAGGTGAGAAAACGAGAAGCTTTCTAATTTCTGAATAATCTTCTGAATAAGGAGTAAATTTTTCTCTCTGTGTTCTGAGCAGCAGTAAAGAGGAGGAGCAGGTGAAGGTCTATAAGCAGGTCTACTCTAAGCTTCTACGAGCTGAAAAAAATGTCTCTTTGATTCAGCGTATAGTTCTTTATTTGGAACTCCTCAATCAGTTGACTCCACCAGCATAATCAGGTGAAATGTTTTACGAACTCTAGTGGAAAAGTCTCTGAGGTGCTATGTGAAGAAGAAAAGCTTTCTGTAATCAACCTGCGGCCATGTAAACTGGAAAAAAGGGTGTCAGTCCTCATCCACAGTGCCTTGCTTTTTCACACATAACTGATCGCTCATGAATTGTGGCTGACCCATCAGCTCTGTCTCATGGTTTGTTTTAAACTTCGTTCATATTTTGCACTCCGTTTGCTAGGGCGAGTGAGTCTGTTTATTAGAAATATTTTGTAAAGCTGAGCCAATCAAACACCACTTCGTTCCTGAATTTTGGGTGCACCTTTTGGAGTGTAAAGATCAGATTTGTTACTATTTATATATTGTTATATAAACAACAAATATGTGCAATAAGAATGATATGTATAGGAAAGACTCTAAACTGTAGAGCAGTATTGTGTTTGAAGGTGTTTGTTGTGTTGCTGTTATTATGTATTAAAATATTGACATGTCTAAATTTCTATCCATCCACTTCTGCTTATTCCTATACTGGGGGGGGGGCTCAGAAAATGTTTTAGGCACTTGGCAGATACAACCAGGACAATCTATAGCTTGGCGCACACACACACACATACTATATGACGGAATTTAAAGCAGCTAATTTACCTTGAGTCCATGTTTTTGGACTGTGGGAGGAAACCCATGCAGACATGGGGAGAACATGGAAACTCCAAGATAGAAATACAAACATGGATCCACAGCGCTGAGAGCAGATGTTCTAAACACAAACACACCGTGCTGCCCATGTCAAAAATTGTTCAAAAATTCATAATGAATCATTATTTGAGGCATTTTATCAAATAGAAATTAATTAGAAAATCTTAATTCTAATCTAAGTAGAAAGTGATCTGTTTTCTTAAATGCAGCCAACTGAGAAAAATTTCCAATTACTTTCATGCATATGGTCCATTCAGTGAGTTTCATTGACCCTTCAATGACATTCACCATTCTATTAATATGCCTCTGTGTTGCTTTTTTTTTCTGAATCATATTTTCTTTAAATGATATGAACATGATGCCAATTAAAAATTTTCAGCAACTTAAATGAAGGTTAAACAGACTGATATGTGTATCTTATATATTACTGTAGATCAGATTAGATTAGAGTACATGAGATTCAACTTTATTGTCATTGTGCAGAGTAGACTCTGTATATATGTATGTATATATGTATGTATATATATATATATATATATATATATATATATATATATATATATAATGTTCATTCATTCATTCATTATCTTCCGCTTTATCCTCTATTGGAGTCGCGGGAGGTTCCCCATGCCCATCCAGGGGAGAACGTTTCGGGCGCTGGACAAATACACCCAGGACAGGGTGCCAATCTATCACTGGGCACACACTCACTCACAGACACGCACGCATACACACTCTATATGGGGCAATTTGGAGAACTCAATTGACTTGTTCCATGCTTTTGGACTGTGGGAGGAAACCGGAGAACCCGGAGGAAACCCACACAGACACGGGGAGAACATGGAAACTCCACCCAGATGGGGATTCGAACCGGGAATCCCTAGTGCTGAAAGGCTAACTACTAAGCCACCGTATATATATATATATATATATATATATATATATATATGTTATTTACATAAAGTGCAATAGTAACTAACTGGAGCATTGAGTGATGTTTATAAATATATCCATGTGTGTACAAGTAAAATTATGAAACATGTAATGAAGGGGTATACAGTATTCTATATCTGCAGTGCCCTCCATAGTTATTGGCACCCCTGGTTAAGATGTGTTCCTTAGCTTCTAATAAATTTATATATATATATATATATATATATATATATATATATATATATATATATA
>JAFMOD010000470.1:720290-736543 GCA_019802435.1 Corydoras maculifer | reverse complement strand
TATATATATATATATATATATATATATATATATATATATATATATATATATATATATTCATTCATTTATTCATTATCTCCCGCTTTGTCCTCTATTAGGGTCGCGGTGGGGTTCCCCATGACCATCCAGGGGAGAACGTTTCGGGCGCTGGGCAGATAGACCCAGGACAGGGCGCCAATCCATCGCTGGGCACACACTCACACTCTTTATGGGGCAATTTGGAGAACTCAATTGACTTAATCCATGTTTTTGGACTGTGGGAGGAAACCGGAGAACCCGGAGGAAACCAACGCGGACACGGGGAGAACATGGAAACTCCACCCAGATGGGGATTCGAACCGGGAATCCCTAGCGCTGAGAGGAGAACGTACTAACCACTAAGCCACCGTGCCGCCTATATATACTAACCACTAAGCCACCGTGCCGCCTATATATATATATATATATATATATATATATATATATATATATATATATATATATATATATATATATATATATAAGTTATATATGTCTACATAGTGTTTGTTAGCTTACCTCTGTGCGCTATGGAAAAGATACTGGTTGCCCTGGATTTCTTTTTAGGATCAATAAAGGATCTATCTACTAACACGACATGACCTCACCAACATGTCCTTTTAGAGGCGCTTTATTGGGAAACTTTTTTGTGACACGACAAACAGCCAATCAGCGTCAAGCCCAGCTCTTTGGCGCCTTGTGTGAATACAGCCAGCGCAGCTACGGATGATCACTATACACTGAGTTATATTTTACTGTGTTTAATTCAGATCGCGGTTTTCACCGAAGCTGCGGGTTGTTCACAAAAAGCTTTTAAAAGGATAGTGCCTGATTTTCTGAAATGCCAGTTGATGGTTCAATTTAATACATCTGATAGCTAGCTAACACTAGCGCTCGCCGTTACAATGAGCGCCGCTAAAGAGATCAAACGTGAGTAACACTTACTTTTCTTACGATCGCTTTATAGTCTTCGCTATATAATATCTGTGTGTCAATTTAATGTCCTTACGTTAATTACATGATGCGTTAAACATTGTAATAACAGTGTGGGGAGTACTTTAAACGTGCCGTCACAACGCCCCCTCCGTTGTCTCAACGTCAGGTCAGAACTAATAATAACTGTTTTTGTGTGCCTCTGTTCTTAAAAGAGCTGCAAAAAGCTAAACATAAAGCCCAGAGCGCCCGTAATCTTAAGGAGGAAGCAAACCTGTGCAATCAGCTTGGAGAAGTTTTGGCCAAGAATGGTATGACATCAAAGGAATCGAATAAGGAATAATATTTCTTACTGATGAGTAAGAATGCAAATGTCTATATTGCAGCAACTTCTACGTTTTTTATTCTCAGGTGATTACGAAGCTGCCATTGAAGAGCACCGTCAGGAGCTGGCCCTGTCTGAGATTCTGCATGACGTCATCGGGTGTGCAATTGCCAATCGAAAGATTGGAGAGTGTTATGCAGAACTTGGGAACATTGCAGCTGCTTTAAAAGTAAGTTCAAATCCAGCTAATACGTCTGTTTATTGATCTTCCTTGATTTATCATGCATGTCTTCTCCAGCATCAAAGACTACATTTGGATCTTGCTCGCAGCGTGAACAATGCAACAGAAGAACAAAGAGCTCTGGCCACTATAGGCAGGACATATCTTTTCCTACATGACTCTGATCATTCACAGGAGAGTCTAAAGCAGGCAAAGGATGCCTTTAAAAAAAGCCTGGCTATAGTGAATGATCGTCTGGAAGGTTTGCATTCCTCTATACATGTTTTTTTCTAAAGTAGATCAGTGGTTAGGGTGATGGGCCAGCAATCTAAAGGTTAAGGATTCAAATCCCAATTCCACCAAATCTGTCAATGTAAGTTCTTGAGCAAGGCCTTTAACCCTCATTGTAGGGTGTGTGACTAAATATGTAGGGTGAATTTAGACATGACATACAGTGCAGTATAATGTTTTTTCCTTAACTACTGACTTGTGGTGTTCTCTCATTTGTCGCTTTAGATAAATATCTCTGCTAAATGACTAAATGTATATAATCTTCATAAATTTGGGGCACAAATTTTAGATATTTTGCTGAACAAAAACAATAAATATTCAACCATGCTTGCAATATTTTATGTTAATTTTACATTCTTGGTGTCTATTAAGTATTTTCAACTGTAACTTTCAGACATTTTTAAAACACAAATAATTTTTTTAAAAAACTGTATTTATAAATGACACTAGGACAGTACCAAGCAATGTGATGTATTATTATGTTTAATTTTTTATATTCAGGCTACTGGGATTTTTGTGTGTTTATTTTTAATATGTCACATTGGTGCAGCATGGTGCAGATTGCCTGTTTACAATGTTTATTTAATAATTTTTATTTGTATAAATGTAAATTAATTGTTTTATGCCTTTTTTGCCTTAATTGCCAAGTAATTGTGATCTACAGTATGAGATGTATTTCAGAACTAAACAGGAAGAACTGTATACGTAAACTAATGTGCCCTGTGTATGATTATGATGTAGGGTCTGTGTCAGCGCGGGAGTTGAGTGAGATGAGGGCACGTCTACTATTAAACCTAGGTTTCGTGTATGACGGTCTGAAAGAACCTCAGCGCTGTAGTGATTTTATTCGGCAGAGCATCTACATCTCAGAGTAAGACAGTTTCACTAAAATGTTTTTCTTTACGTGCTGGATTTTGATCCTGTACAAAGACAATGATGTATCTAAACTTTTTGTCCTTTGTTAGAAAGAACAATCTTCTAGAAGACCTTTATCGTGCCAACTTCAACCTAGGCAGCATCCACTTCAGAAATGGACAGCACTCTCTTGCTATCCGCTGCTTCGAGAAGAGCAGAGAGTGTGCACACAAGATGAATGAAAAATTTAACGAGAGTGAATGCTTCTACACCATCAGCAAGGTGGGCCATCAATAGGGTTGCATGATTATGGAAAATTGTAATCCTAGTTATGTTGTCTAACAATATAATTTATGTCAGTATTGTTATGATGACATTAATAATAAAAGGCAAGTATTAACTAAAGGTTTGTTTCTTATGACTTGTATGGCCTTACTAAACAAGTCATTTATTAGACAAGTATTATAGACTTTAGCTATGTGATAATTTGGTCGAGTTTCAGAAAACTGCTTGATTTATTTAGGTTCGTCTTCAACTTGGAGATTTGCCAGCAGCTCGGCGCGCTCTGAAGAAGGCCTTTCGTCTTGGCTCCCAGCAGGCTACTGAAAGAGAGGCTGTAAAGAGGGACCTGAGATATGGTAAGGTGAAGAGGCTGGTATATGGCATTTCATCCACAAATTTTTGAATTTTATGGCAGATGTGCCTTTTGCAAGGGAGCAGTGAGTTGAAATGTCAGCCTACATTTTGCTTATAAAACATGGTTTTATGGTTCTTTTTAGCAATTAAGGGCTGTCATCTAGAGGAGGATATGGCAGCTGTCAGTAATACAGTCTCCCAGGAGGTTTTGGGGCTTTCAGAAGCCCTAGGTGATCTTTACTGCAAAGTAGGCTGTTACACCAAAGCTTTGGAGGCCTATAACACACAGGTAAACATTCCATCATTACATTCATTATTTTTTTGTTCTTTTTTATGGCAAAATTTTGGAAAACCATTTGAATTAGGATTTATAAGGATTTAATTTTGATAATCATACTGTAATAAGTATTGCAGATTTTTGCTATTCTTTTTAATGTATTGTGTAAAAACTTTTTAATGTGTTATGTTGTCTGTGATAATTTTTTTCCCTCTGTACTAAAGCAGACTGTGTCTATACATATTTGTGTATTTCCAGCTCTCTTGTGCTAAGGAATTGGGGAAACCTGCTCGTGAGCTGGCTGTTATCCATGTGTCTCTGGCTGCCACCTATACCGACTTACGGAAGTATCACAAGGCTTTAGAGCACTATAGGCTGGAAATGGAGTTGAGACATGGCAATCCCAAGGAGGTACAGCATCTCGTATGCAGAGGCTTGGTCTACTCTACTGACACCCATGTTTTTTTTTTATCAATGCAGTCAGTAGTAAAGTATATTTTCCAAATAAGATTGTGTGTGTGTTTGTGTGATTCAGGAGTGTGAGACATGGCTGAACATAGCTAGCTGTCAAGAGGAGAGTGGGGAAACCATGGAACAGGTGGACAGCAGTTATACTGCAGCTCTGCACTGTGCTGAAAAGACAAATCTATGCAGGCTACAGGTGAGATAGAGAAACACATGCATGAGTTAATGCTAAGTTTATGCTCCATTGGTCATTTTATTCTTAAAGTTTTATATATTTTTCCTCTATATTTTAGTATTTTTATATATAAGGATATAATATACACAAAAGTGTGAGAGCATATTACAGTGGTTATGTGTAATGTGATATAAGACTGTATATGTAATTTAAGACTACAGAATATGTAGTAAAGAAGATTGTACTATAAGCAAGGCTCACTACAATAAAAAGAACTGGCCAATTCATCGGCAGTTGATTCCAGGGTTTAAAAGGAGAAGGTTTATGTGATTTGAGCCAAATGTTCTCAAGAATAACTGATTTCAAGTTTAATCAAGTTTTCAGTTTGTCCACAAATTCGACACATCAGGAATGCCAATTGGTTGGAAGAGTTGCTGGTGAGACCTGAGAAAATCACATAAAAATCATTAAACTCATAAAATCATTAAATCATTTCTTATTAAGTGCCAAACTACATCAAACTGGTTGACTTGGAAGTGGGAGTTTCCACTTAATATATAGAAACACAAAGTGGTACTATATACTATATAAACAATCTGTCTGTAAATAATTTTTAATTTTTCTTTGCCCTGTACTTAAGTGATCAGTAGCAGCACAGATCAGGTATTATTTTGGTGCTAAATGATTCTCAGCAATGCGTTGATAAGACACTGCACTGCTACTGGAGTTTTTAAACATTCAGACATTGTTTTTTAAACTAAAGATTCAGAAAAAACAAATACCACATGTTCTTGACTGCAGAAGCGAGTACTACGGTCATGGGTGCAGGCACAGAAGCGTGCTCACTCTGCAGGAGCTGATGTCACAGAAGCTCGACTACAGGAACTGTGCAAAGCAGAGGGCTTCAGAGTGGATGAAAGTGATGAAGAGGAGGAAGAGGAGTTACAGAACAGTGAACCATTGGACAGTGACATCCAGCTTTCAGATTCTGGTAACTATTATTTAGAAAGATGAATTTGCTGGACGAATTCACTGCTAGGGCGGCACGGTGGCTTAGTGGTTAGCACGTTCGCCTCTCAGCGCTAGGGATTCCCGGTTCAATTCCCCATCTGGGTGGAGTTTCCATTTTCTCCCCGTGTCCGCGTGGGTTTCCTCCGGGTTCTCCGGTTTCCTCCCACAGTCCCAAACATGGATCAAGTCAATTGAATTCTCCAAAATTGCCCCATATAGAGTGTGTCTGTGTGAGTAAGTGTGTGCCCAGCGATGGATTGGCGCCCTGTCCTGGGTCTATCTGCCCAGCGCTCAAAACGTTCTCCCCTGGATGGGCATGGGGAACCCCACTGCGACCCTAATAGAGGATAAAGCGGGAGATAATGTATGAATGAATGAATTCACTGCTGGGACCTGCTCATACTTTTTTCTCTTCGTACAGATGACGATCTGGAGGGCTATGATAAGTTGGTCACTGGCAGGAGAAAAAATGGGAGGGTAAGACAGATTTGTTTTGTTACATCTTTTAACAGGAACAAAAATGTTTCATGTAATTTTCTTTTACTACAGTGGAACCGGCGGAATGAGAAAGGTGAAACAGCCCTCCACCGAGCCTGCATCGACGGCAATCTGAAGCAGGTTCAGTACCTGGTAGAGAAGGTAAGATTAGATGTAAACGATGTAGATTCTAATGTAATAATATACAGGAAACATTGTTTTATCAGCTTTTTCATAATTACTAAAGCCTCCTATAGGAACATATTTAAGTATTTAAAATGTGTGTACAAAGTTTGTTTTCTTTCTATTTCATGTAATAAAAATGGTAATTCATTTATACAGCCCAGATGTGACATCAAATTGTTTTACATTATAGTCAATGTATTTGATGCAGAGTAACAGTGCATTAGTGCATTAGAAGTTTGGAACGTTAAAGTTACTGTTACACACGCTGTAATTGTAATTTACACCTTAAAACTGGTCTTCTGTAACAGGGTCACCCGCTTAATCCTAGAGATCATTGTGGATGGACTCCGCTACATGAAGCATGCAACCATGGCCATCTAGGTAAAACACACACAAACATTTTATTTAGATGTTTTCCAAATTAAATGTTTGCATGTTCTTTCTGCTAATTGCTCACTCTCTGCTCAAAAGTCCATAGTCACCATTGCCTGAATTTCCTTCATGTGATGGGACTTTTTTTTTCTTATCTGTCCAATAAGCTGAAATAAGACTTCACATTAATGATAACTTCAAAAAGATAAGATGACCAGTACTTTTCTGGTCATAGACATATTTTACATGTTTTTTTAATTAACTTTAAAAAGAGGGCTTAGTGGTCACACATTCAGCTTTGGTTTCCGCTCTTGGAAACATCATTTCATGATTTCTGTATCATGAAGATGATCAAAGACTTGAAATCTTTGCATTGATTCACTAAGAAGCATTGTTTTGGAATTAAATAATTTTCTACCAAAATTTTACACAATGCGATAATTCAAAGTACATTCTAGCTTGTAACGAACATTTTACCCTCAGGAAACGGATTTTGTTGAAGTAAAGATGATTACTAATCTGACTTGTTCTTTAAAAATTTTTTTTAGATATTGTAGCCCTGCTGCTTGATAAAGGAGCAAATATTAATGATCCTGGGGGTGCGTATTGTGATGGGGTCACTCCGTTGCATGATGCTCTAAGTTGTGGCCACTTTGAGGTTGCTCGAATACTTGTACAAAGAGGGGCTTCGGTAAACATCTGTAATAACAAGGTCTGTCTAAAAAATCTGAATTACTTCTATATATTAAAACATTTGCACACTTCTCTCACCATGGTAGTTTGTACATAGTACAAACTTGTTTGTACATAGTACAAACTTGTATGCATTTATTCCAATCATATAATGGCATTTAGTCATTTTCTTTTTAATTTTTTGTACAAACTTTCTTATTTTTACTGTTTTTTTTGCCAATTTGCCCTCTCTCTTCTGGCATGCATATAAATAGTGACCTTAATAAATTGGGTGCATTAGGCCATTAGGTACAATTACAAATTACTTACCGGCTGCTTTATTAGGTACACCTCCTAAGTTCTACACTCACTCCCCCCCCCCCCCCCCCCCCCCCCCCCCCCCCCCCCCCCCCCCCCCCCCCCCCCCCCCCCCCCCCCCCCCCCCCCCCCCCCCCCCCCCCCCCCCCCCCCCCCCCCCCCCCCCCCCCCCCCCCCCCCCCCTAACAAAGAATTTTGAGAATCAGATGGACTACAGACTGTATTTGTACAACTTCAAAGTCCATATATATAGTAAGTGGAGCTGTATCTAATAAAATGGCTGTTGAGTGTGGATGTACCTTGAACATAATTTGATCTAGTAAAATATGTATATACATGCATTTAATGATTGATCAGCTTTTGTGTTTGATGTTATTAGATATATTAACATCTGTTGTATTACTGTACATTAGGGGGACAAACCTTTGGACACCCTGAAAGTGTGGTTGAAGACATATGGGCGTGAGTTAGACCAGGAGACAAAACGGGAATGTGCGGAAATGGAAAAATTGCTGAAAATGGCTTTGGCTGGTGGAGGTAAGTTGAAGGAAGCTTGATGAATGGGATGGATAGCCACATATGACCAGTTAAACCGTCTGTTTACTTAAAACAATGAAGCCAAACCAAAAAAACATCTGAAAAAATGCTGGTATCAGAATTAGAATCAGAATACAATATTCAAGTTAGACAGCATCCTTCTCTATGACACTGCAGTTTATTTAGTCTGTTGGCATCTGCCACCTTCACTTTCCTGCCCCAGCATGCAACAGTAGGAAGGACAGCACTCGCCACCACAGACTCGTAAGAGATCCTGAGCATCATCCTGCAGATGTTGAAGGACCTCAGGAGTCTCAAAAAGTAGAGACGACTTTGGCCCTTCCTCTAGAGGGTTTCAGTGTTTTTAGCCCAGTCCTGTTTATTGTCTATGTACACCCCCAGAAATTTGTAGTCCTCCACAATGTCCACACTGACCCCATTGATGGACACAGGGGTCACTGGTGCCTTGTTCCTTCTCTAGTCCATCACCAGCTCCTTTGATTTTGCCACGGTGAGCTGCAGATGGTTCAGCTCACACTATGTGACAAAGTCCTTCACCATAGCCTTGTACTTGTCCTCATCACCTTTGCTGATACATCCAACTATTGCTGAGTCATCAGAAAACTTCTGAAGGTGGCAGGCCCCAGTGTTGCTAATCACTCTGTCCGACCCACCGTGCTGCAGGTGTACGAACTGAGGTCTGCCGGACAAGAGGGGGGTGTCTACCTCCATCACTGTCAGATTCTCACCCAGAAGAACAGGCCAGATGGTGTTGAATGCACTGTAGAAGTCAAAGAAACATGATATTTACAGTGCTGGCTGACTTTTCCAGGTGAGCGTAGACTTCGTTGTGCAGGTAGATGATGGCGGGGCACGTAGGCGAACTAGAGGGGGTCTAGAATTGGCAGGAATTCTACAGGACTGTGGGTCGGAGCTAATCCAGGACGATTAGCCATGGTCTTCATGACGTGGGACGTCAGTGCACCAGAACCCTTTGATTTGAAACATATAGTTTTGTTATTTTGTTTGGATGTTATTGCTATTTACTTGTGAAAATAGAAATTGTAGCTTTTTCTGTCTTCATCTTCATTTACTGAAGTGACAGCAGTGCCAGTGACTCCAAAGCCTCTACAGGACAGCCAGCTGTTTGATGCAGAGTGTTCAGAGCCACTGCTACAGCAGACTGAGTCTCCACTCATCTCCCAACATGAGCTACTCAATACACCCACCCCACCAGAGGCAAGCACACCTCCCAGTGCCAGGCGGTCTATCGGCCTCTGCCACCGACCCATGAGTACTGAGCAGAATGTGCGCTTTGGGGTAAGATGGGTTAGGTCTTACATTTTGACTTCATTTATATTTTTGCTTTAAAGATAAAATCTAACTTGATAATGTAAATATTTTTTCCCAGTTAATGGAGAATGTAATAAAGGGGTAAAGAATAGAGTGCAGGCAGGATAGTGTGCATGGAGTTCCAGGAGTAATCTAGTGACTAGTCTAAAAGACTAGTGTCTGTGAGAGTAAGAGGAACAGGACAGTAGAGTGGTCTGCACTGTTGCACGGCATAGAGAAGGTGGCACCGACCAGAAGGATAAAAAAGCGTTTGCTGAATGACTAAATGTAAATGTAAGGAAGAAGAGCGAGCGAGAAGAAACAGATGTTATAATTTTTATTGGGAGTAACAAGGATGTAGAAGATTAGATATAAGTTTTTTACAGAGATGGCAGAGGTGGGATGATTTGGTGACCAAAGTTAGGGATGTGAGAATGAGGTAAATTAGAAATGTGCAGAGGAGGGATGAGATTTATATTGGCAGTGGGACACGGAATGGAACTTCCAGGAAAAGGGAGGAGAGGCAGGAGGTTAATGAATGTTATGAGGGAAGACATGCAGGTGGTTGGAGTAACGGAGGAGGAGAGTTAAGACAAGGTGAGATGGGGAATAATAAACCGCTGTGGCGAGCCCTAATGGGAAGAGCTAAAAAAGATATAAATGTTTTAGTGTTTTAAATAAATAGATGACTATTTGTTTATTATAGCTGGTACAATAGTGTGGCAGGTTGCTTTTGTCCATACGCAGTGTAAAGTTTCTTTTTACACTTAAAGAATTATAAGTTATTCCATTACAATGCTTTTTTTTGTCTTCGCCATTTTCAGGTAGGCACCAGTTCCCCTGAAGGCTCTGATTCCGACATCAGCCCACTGCGTCCTGTGCGTCCAAGATTATGTTTCTTAGAAAATCCTCCTTCGCAACAGGACACCTGTCCCAGTCAGGACACTTCATATGCATCTAGAGAATCTGTTTCTGGCAGAGAGGAGTACCAAAGAGCCATTCACAATTTGGGCAGTGCCAAGTCTCACCTTCTTTCTCAGAGCCTTTCGGAGCCAGCCTTCAGCAGCACACCAGCAGTGTCGGCCAATCACTCCTCAGCTCTGGTTTCTGAGGAGGATTACATAATGGATGACTGGCTGGAGGACGACTTGGGAAACGTTCAACCGAAAAAGAAACGGAGAATTGTCTCAGAACAAGACAGTAGATGGACTAATGTGGGACAGTCTTCTCACAGTCATTCTCGTGGATCTAGTTCTGCATATGGGGAGGTGTCTTCTAGAGGTGACTAAACTTAAAGTTAATATTATGTCAAAATTTGCACAAAATTTGGAGGATTTGCTGCTAACATCATGGTGCCAGATACCACAGCTCACCTTCAGGGGTCTAGTGGAGTTCATGCATTAACTAAATGGTGAAACAATATCAGGAAGGTGGTCATTTTTCCTTTATGTTGTATTCTTAAACAATCTATAAAAAAATTTATTTTATGTAAGATTAATAAGGTTTAATATTTTTATTTTAAGTATATTATGTTTAAATATATTAAATAATATGGATTTTCGGCGGCACGGTGGATTAGTGGTTAGCACGCCTCTCAGCACTAGGGATTCCCAGTTTGAATCCCCATCTGGGTGGAGTTTCCTTGTTCTCCCCGTGTCCGCATGGGTTTCCTCCGGGTTCTCCGGTTTCCTCTCACAGTCCAAAAACATAGATCAAGTCAATTGAGTTCTCCAAATTGCCCCATATAGAGTGTGTGTGTGTGAGTGAGTGAGTGTGTGCCCAGTGATGGATTGGTGCCCTGTCCTGGGTCTGTCTGCCCAGCGCCCCAAACGTTCTCCCCTGGATGGGCGTGGGGAGAATATAGCGGGAGATAATGAATGAATATGGATTTTCAAATATTAAAAAAAATAACTAAAAAAATAAATAAATATATATATATATATATATATATATATATAAGTCAAATATATAAAAGTTAGCATGTTCTTAAGGATTGATGGTATTTTGTTTAAAATGTTTTGTTTTTGTAGTTCAAACCACATCCAGCAGGGGGCTTTCTCTTAAAAAAAATAATAAAGCTCGGCAGATGAAGATGAACCAGCTGCCAGGCATGGTGATGCTGGGTAGAAGAGAGATCAACAGGTCACCAAATCCTGTCATTACAGCTGATGCTGACCCTCTGGTTACACATCCTCAGGTTTACTGTACAGTGGTAAGAAATTTACAAAACTTTGTAATTACAAATACTGTGAATTGAAGTTGCAAAAGGATATTTTATCTCCATGTTAAACTTGATGCTTGATGATTGAGTTTCTCAATTGTAATGATTACCTGGGGGAAATATAGACTTACATTTTTTAAATCCTTAAATAAACATAATTTCAAATTGTTGAATCACAGTGCTGCCCACATTTAATAAAGAAATGTTAGTAGTCATATTTTGGAAACATTTAAAATGCTTATACTGTACATACAGAAAGAAATCACAAATAATAAATTTGTCGCTAAATGAAAAAGCATATTACATTTACATTACGTTTGGTCATTTAGCAGACGCTTTTATCCAAAGCGACTTACAAGTTGAACATTGGGTTAATCACAACATCTCTGGAGCAATGAGGGTTAAGGGCCTTGCTCAAGGGCCCAGATTGGTAACTTCAGTGGACATGGGATTTGAACCCCCAACCTTCAGATTGATAGCCCAACACCCTAACCACTGAGCTACCGCATATTCCATGTCTGCTGACAAATTGTAATTAGCTATTGATTATAACTTCCGATTTAGAAATTAGTAATTTATAATAGTAATGTGTTTTGTGTGTGTGTATATTTGCATGTTGTAGCTACAAGCAGTCCCCCAGCCCACTGCAGCGCCACCTCCTGCACCAATCAGAATGAGAGTCAGAGTTCAAAACAATGTCTTCTTAATTCCAGTTCCACACAGGTTGGATATGTAGACTTATCCATTTTATACACTATATGTCTGTATGTAGAAATGTGTTTATCCTTTTGCTGTAGTTTCCCACACTTTTTTACTGTGTTGAGCTACTGTGTTCTTAATGTCTTGTAATTTAAGTATAGAAAAAAGATAATCCAATACAGAAGAAAATGAGCACAATTACACTAATATATAACTTTTTTCTGTATGCTTTCTTCAAGGCTTAAAAGGATTAGCAGGCATGTACACAGGTAGTCCCTAATGGTGCTCAAGCAGCTGTTCTATTGCCCTGGACGAGAAAAGTGCTCTTTCCGCTGGAGCCCAATTTTTCTTCCTTCATTGATATTAAAAAAATAACCCTCTCTGTCATCAATTCCCCCAAAAAGTGTTTTGATATCTGATTGGCATTTATTTCAATTCTTGAGTCCACCCCACCTCTCCCCACGTTTAGTACTTATGCAGTGTTAAGCGCCAGGCCATTGTTTCTTCAAATACTTTGTTATTTACTCTGTTCTCTAATCGTTACGATCAGCACAGAACCAGTATGTTTATTGTTTAAGTGTGTTAGAGTTGTTATATTTTGTATAGAAACTATAGTGTCTGCGTGTGTATTTGAACCTGTCGTGTGTTTTCTGTGCTTTACAGTGAGGCAGACACTTGCACAGTGTCCTGGCTGTGTGAGCAGGCTGCCCAGCGTTATTACCAAACATGTGGTCTCCTGCCACGTTTGTCTCTGCAGAAAGAGGGTGCTCTTCTCTCATCTGCTGACCCACTGCTGTCTGTGCTTCACACAAATGAAGAGGTGCTAAAACATTCTGTTATAATCAGGATCTCTTATACAAATAATAATAATTTTGTCACTGGCTTGGTAAAGGATTTCATCCATGTGCCCATTAAAACATTAAAGTTTGCTTGACTGAGACATTATTTATGTTAATGTTTATGTTGTAACAAGTAGGTATGATGCCCACTGTGTGCTGTCTATGTAGGTTTTGGCAGAGGTGAGTTCCTGGGATCTCCCTCCGCTTCCTGAGCGCTATAAAAAAGCCTGTAAGAGTTTAGATGAGGGTGAGTCTCTTAATCTCAGCATTCGATCTAACCACCCTAAAGCTTAGTTATTGCATCGTAAAAATTAAGGTTCTGTTATTGATAATTAATTACAAACTCCATAACGTCTGTTTTATATGTGCTCTGTGTGTAGAAGTGAACAGGCGTGTGTTGCGGCTGTGTGAGGTGCAGGATGGTTCTCCTTCTGTGTTTGTGTGTGGTCTCAGTCTGGCTCCATCATGTCTGGCTCCTCTCCTGCGTGCCCTCAAACTTCAGAACAGCCTGATAGAACTACGTCTCTCCGGCAACCGTTTGCATGATGATCTCCTTTCTGAGCTTCTCTCAGCAGCCACCACCATGCCCCGTCTTCGACTACTTGATATATCTGCCAATCAAATCACAGGAGATGGGTTTAAGACGGCAGTGTCAACGCTTGAAGGAACCATCCAACAAATATTTCCGGTACCGTAACACAATGTATAGTTTATTACTTCCATTTTAAATCAAATTTAGATTATGTCATTATACTGTATATGTAGGTTTACTTAGTGTTTACTTTATTTATTTGAAGATATGTACAAGTAATATGAAGAGGTGGTGCTAAGAGAGAATAACTAAGAGAAACACTAGTGATTTGAGAGTATTGTCTGTTTTGTTATTCAGCAAGGAAGCAGTAAAAAAAATAATCATTAAAGTAACAATCAGATTTTTAAATAGCATTGTTCCAGAATATGTAAATAGTCATTTACAATAAGGTACTTCCTGTGGCTGTGTAAGCCCAGCGATGGATTGGTAACCTGTCCTGGGTGTATCTGCCCATCACCCAATACATTCTGGACCCCTTCGTGATCCTAGTCCCTAATATAGTATTATGTGGAAGATGATGAGATGAGCTAAGAGGAGTGACATTGAGTGACACGAATTTTTAACCTCACTTTAACTTGTTAAGTATGCAGAAAGTGGAAAGTTAGTCAGAATGTCCCAGAATTTTCAGCTTTTTTTCACATCATGGCAGAGTACAGGTTGTAACAGAACCTAATTACAACTTTGGATCTCTCTGGTACTTCATAGTTTCATTCAAATGATTATTCAAAATGTTCAATTACTTTGGCACTTCAGACATTTGCCTTAAAAAACATGTACATAATTTATGTTTGGGGTCTTCATGATGGAAATGAATGTTAAATGTTTGCTTGGTGCATTTATTTTGTACTAAATGTTTTATTATAACGTCTAACCTTTATGTCTGTTTTTTAATTTAATTGAATTAGCATCAGTAACATGGCCATATGCTTGCTTAATTGTTGCTTAATTGATTATTTTAGACAAGTAAGCAATATTAATAAGCACGTTTGGTTAATAGATGGGTATAGATAAAAAAATATAATACAAATAATAAGAGAATAACTGTAACATACAAACCATAAAGTTTACATACACTTTTCTCATTGTTTCCCACATAAAAATACACACTGTGTTAATAGAATCTCAGCTTTATTTCACCTTCTCTAACACTGATTTTACAAAAAAAACTTTCTTTACAAAATGAAAAAACGAAATTAAGTCAATTTTGTGCAGATTAGTTATTAATCTTTGCTACATTCAAAGCAATTCTTTATTAATTACGTGTTCATAGTTTTCGTATGTAAAATAAGTGTCTGTAAAATGAGTCATACTGAAAGGCTTAGTGGTTGTTGCAACTTTTTATCAAATGTTTATTCTTGCTGATGCTAACCAGCTTTTTTGTTGGGTGATAATACCAACATTAAAGTGATAAACCACCAACATTTACAAAATGACTAGTGTTGAGCTCGAAACACCAACTTTGTTGAAGGGTCTCATTGTTGAATCATTACTATGGTGAAATACAATCCAAATTGTTCATTCATTCATTCATTTATTATCTCCCGCTTATCCTCTATTAGGGTCGCGGTGGGATTCCCCATTCCCATCCAGGGGAGAACGTCTCGGGCGCTGGGCAGATAGACCCAGGACAGGGTGCCAATCCATCGCTGGGCCAATCCAAATTGTTGATTTAGTTTTTTTTTTTTTTACAAGCATGAATGGCCTTAGCCATTATGAGAAGGACTTCCACCTGACTTTCACCAACCTTTTTGCTGCTTTTGTGATAACATTAAGAAGTTTGTCATATTACCTGATGCAGTCAGGGTAGAATATGCTTCAGAGTCAGCTGCATGTCATCCATCCATCCATTATTTTCCGCTTTATTCTCTACTAGGGTCGTGGGGGGGTTCCTCATGCCCATCCAGGGGGAGAACGCTTCGGGCGCTGGGCAGATACATCCAGGACATTGCTTATGCTTTAACTTTGATATCTAAAACTTTATCATGATCAAGGTTGTGTACTTTATCTGTGGTGTCTGAAACCACAACCAGTTTGGAACTGGATGCCTATGCTTTAAAGTACAGTACTTCTGTATTTTATCACATTTTGATTGTATTATTAAACCATTTAGATCTTTTTCATAATTTTAGTGGTCTGTGGCTCAATGCCAAATATTAGAAAATAAAGTTTTCCTGAGTAGAGATGCAATTATAGTCAATTTACAAGTGTATCGAATATCTTTTATAAAACTTTTTTAATTACATGATCTAGACAATGTAATTTGTCCTCTTCATTTCACCCATCCGTGCAGTAAAGCCCGGGAAGCAATTGGGGTTGGGTGCCTTGCCCCAGGGTCAATCAGGGGATCTTCAGGGTGCAAAGGTTGTTCCTTAACCACAAGCCTACGACTGCCTGTCACTGTTGCCATTCTATCAGCTTGAACCAGTCTGGCCATTCTCCTCTGACCTCTAGCATCAACAAGGCATTTCCGCCCACAGAACTGCCGCTCACTGGATGTTTTTTCTTTTTCAGACCATTCTCTGTAAACCCTAGAGATGGTTGTGCGTGAAAATCCCAGTAGATCAGCAGTTTCTGAAATACTCAGACCAGCCCTTCTGGCACCAACAACCATGCCACGTTCAAAGGCACTCAAATCACCTTTCTTCCCCATACTGATGCTCGGTTTGAACTGCAGGAGATTGTCTTGATTGTCTACATGCCTAAATGCACTGAGTTGCCGCCATGTGATTGGCTGATTAGAAATTAAGTATTAACGAGCAGTTGGACAGGTGTACCTAATAAAGTGGCCGGTGAGTGTATATA
>JAFMOD010000470.1:702576-715217 GCA_019802435.1 Corydoras maculifer | reverse complement strand
TGGTTGCACTCAGGGAAAAGGGGGCTGAATAATTTTGCACATCGCACTTTTCAGTTTTTTATTTGTAAAAAAATTGTTGATTCATGTATAACTTTCATTCCACTTCACAATTGTATACCACTTTGTGTTGGTCTTTCACATTAAATTCCAGTGAAATATATTTATGTTTGTGGTTGTAATGTGACAAAATATGGAAAAGTTCAAGGGGTATGAATACTTTTGCAACCCACTGTAAGATACATTTACACAAAATCAGACTTGAATCAAGAAATCTTAGTAAATGGATAGACCTGCAGTGTTCCTCGAGTTTGCAAAATCTTTAAAATTTTCAACGCATCAGCAGAAATGTGATCAGTCGAATGAGCGAAAACATTTTGCTTGATTATTTATTTATTGAGTAAAATACAGACAGACACTGACAGGATTAACCCCCTGGTTTGCTATCTTCACATTGCACACTGACCTGTCCTGTAGTGTTTACATGCACATGAACTACATACACTGAAACTGCATGTGAATACACATACTACATACTTTTACACAGAAGACAATATGATTCTGTAACAACACAAACAAAAAGCAATTTATATTAGGACAGAATTTATTTTATTGGTATAAATTGTTTTTAATAAAAGTCAACATGAAATGTCAAAACAAATGGATAGTTTTGTGGTTGTGTTCTAGGGTGACTCTTCACTGACTCACTTGGGCCTTGCTGCCAATGGCCTGACAGACCAAAGTCTCCACACACTTGCTAGGTAGAGTCTTGAATATGTTCTCCTGTACCACACATAAAGAAATTTGTGAGGTTTTTTTGGTATTTGAAGGTTGGTTCACTGTTCTTTGACCGTAATGGTGTATGATATTTTTAGGTGTTTATCTCTCTGCCCAACTCTCGTATCTCTGGACCTGTCAGCCAATCCATTAGTGACTTCAGCAGGTTTTCACAGCCTCCTTAATGGTCTTGGAGAGTCACGCAGTCCAATGACCCACCTTAACCTTCAAGGTTTGTACATCAACTTTTTTGGGGGGGGTGATGTGTGACTGGAACCAGACTGAGGAATAATCGTATTTGATGATGCTGCAGCTCTGGTTAGTGGTTAGCCTTTCACTTACTGACTTGTGATGTTCTCTCACTTGTGAGTCACTTTGGATATAATGCTAAATAACTTAATTTACTGTAAATGCACAATATGGGCAGCTCATCAAAAATTGTGTGCTCTTACTCATTCATATAATTATCAGCCAATTATATGGCAACAGTGCAGTGCATGCAGATAAAGTTTACATGAGCTGACAAATTAAGAAGAAAAAAAACTGTAGAAAAATTGTACTGATTCTCACCATGTCATAACTGCTGGTGCCAGACAGGCTTTTTAAAGCATTTAATAAACAACTAAAGTTTAGTGCATAATAGACTTAATTCTATTACAATGATGCAGTAAAATAATCCTTTCAATGACCAACAGCAAAACCTTGTTTTTGATTAATAGAAAATTTTCAGACTGGCTTAAATTAACAGAAATCAAACAAGATTATTAATTTCCCAAACATATTATTCAATGTTTTTTTTAGCAGTGAAATCCTCAGCTTTGTCAATTCATTAAGCACTTCTCAGGCATTTGTCCTAAAAGTAATTTTCCTCATTATTGTTTCAGGTTGCCAGGTCTGTGGACCCTGGGATATGTTGTGTTTGAATCGCTTAGCAGAAAAGGTTCAGGATCTGCGACTATGCTCTCAGAGGCTGAACAAGCTGGATCATGAGACACTGAGGCAGAGCTGGCAAGGTCACATAATCACCCGTAACTCCAAATGTCGCCTCAGTGCCACAGCTGATGCACAGTGATTCAGTCCAGCATCTTTTTATACTCTTTTTGTGGCTGCCTGTTTTTGGACTCTGATCTATTGTATTTCAGTTATTGTACTTCATATCATATATACCACATTTTATTTTTGTTGTATATGTGTATTTCAGTGACATCACTGTCTTAAAATGTGTATTGCTGGATGTTAAAAAGTAAAGGTTATTATGCCCGTTCACAGTTTTTGATAAGGTTTTGTTTTTAATGCTAATAAGTTTGCTGTAGTTCTATTTAAACTGGAAAGTGAAAAGAAAAGCTTTTTTATAATAATGTTCGATTAGGCACTTCTATTTTAATTTAAACTTCAAACTGGTGCAGTGGTCACTGATATTAGTGAATCATACATTACTAGTCAAAAGTTTGGAAACACCGCCTTCTTGACTTCTTGACACCAATGCTGTCTATTTTTTCCACTTTCCATATAGATGGACTTTGTAGTTTTACAATTACAGACTGGAGTACATCTGTTTTCTTTGTTTTTGTTAGACTCATGTTGGTTCTCTGTTAATCAGGACCATCACAGAAGGTATAATTTGGGTGGTGTATTGTTTATTGTCAGTTCTGCAGTGACACTGGTGAGGTGAGGGGGTTTTAGTGCAGCAGTGCTGCTGTAGTTTCATTTAAACACTTCAGGAATAATGCATCAACCAAATATTACTGTGCTCTGTGGTGCTACTATTGGGGTCCTGACAATTAGAGAACAGAGTATAGGGGACATGCGCAATATGTGCTGTAGTCCACAAACAGATGGACTACAGTCTGTAATTGTAGAAGTCCATCTTTATGGAAAGGGAACTGATAAATGGATAAAAAATCTTGTGTCAAAAAATTAGACTAATATTATGCTGTAATTAATTATTCTTAAAATTGAGAGTATGCAGTTCATCTGAGCCCTTCTTTATTTTATTATCTGATTTATATTCAAAGTATATATTTATATTTGAATTCAGTATTTATCCAGAGTAATCTTATGTCCCAGCTTTTCATGTATTTTTCTATACACAATTCAACTCAAGGAAAAATGTATACTCCTAATATAATATAAAACTATAGCCTAATATTGAGTAATAGAGTAATAATAATACTATTAATAATGGCACTTACACTTTACTGTTTAGTAAAATTGAGACTACAGCTTATCACTTGAATACTATTGATCATTGTTAAAATGGTCTAAATGGAAATAATAAAGAATAAGTAAGAATTGCCATATATTTATAATAGGTTATTTAATTAATGAAGATATTGAATGTAATTAAAACTTTAATATTGTAAATATTCAGTATAGTTTATAGTAAAATTATAACTTTCCACACAACTTTTAACTTTACTGTCACACTTTACTCAGTTTTGGCTTCTGTTGGAGTTGCTGTATAATTGGTTTACAACTGTAGTTGTTTATAATTGCATTAAATTATAAATTTAGTTAGGAATTAGAAAAACTAAACAAATTACACTAATTAATCTTTTAAAGTAGCTTTATTAACACAAAATAGTCGAGTACAGAACCCATTAAATGTTTAAACATGTCATTTCAAACATTTTTGAAAGCTAGCTATTTTGCCACAGTTTTGATGCTCCTCACAGCAGTTTCTGGGTTCTTGGAAAACGTTGGAAAACTCATGTTTTCAGACCTGCAAGATTAAAAAAAACATTCAAATTAAACACCATGTACTGTACAGTTTTACATCTTTTATTTAGTCAGTGAAATTGTGGCTTACTTGCATAAGCCAATTTTAGTACAGATTTTCACGGGGCCATCATCGGTGGTGAGTTCCTTAGCCAAAATATCTGTATACTTTTTAACAAGATTCCTGCATTTATTCTTCCAAAAGCGTATTTTGTTGCAGACTGAATGTAACTTTGTCTTAATTGCAGACTGGAACACAAGTTGTTTCATAATGATCATTCCTGCAGGCAACATTTCATAGTACAGAATAATAATTAAAACTTACCTTAGTGTTATTATTGCCAATATGTTTTTTTACTTTTTCCATGATTGTTTCACACACTGAACACCATAAATTTCCGGAATTCAACAAGTCCTCAATTTCATCATCAGAACCCTGAGATTAACAAAGACAAGTAGTTTGGATACAGCAACTCATTTATGTGACGCCAAATTACAACTCATTAGCATTCAGCTGCTTATAACTCAGTATAACACATGTCACATGCAAATACGTCAGTTATAAATACCCACCAAGATTTCATCGGGGACTTCTTTGGAAGAGTCAATCTTCAGATATTCCAGGTGAACTGCATAGGCTGAGAAGCAGATAACATTAAATATGAGAACTCTGGAAAACAAATTTTAGACACTACACAGTTGTCTGTATAAGATATATGTTATAGTGCATTGTGAAGCTTGTCAATTATAGGTGTGATGATCTTACCATAGCCCAAAAGCAAAGAAACAATGAAGATATTACGCAACATTTCTTCTGAAATCGTCTAGGATAAGTTGAGTAGACCAAATTAATCAGTCTTGCTGCAAGATGTGCTGTTGGTCTTATATCATAGCACAAAATCCCACCCCAACCTACAAAATTTAGCAATTTCCTTTTTGTGACCACAGAATGGTGTTTATTGTGTTTCAGAAAGGTGGGCTATCGTTCTAGGTTAGTAGCAAGACAGCATATGCACGACTAATCAAAATTAAAGTGATCAATGCACATTTATATTCATCTTACTAGCCACTGTCTCAAATACACCTCATTGTTTTCTACTTTTATTGCTATTTTAACAATTTTAAAAGTTTCACTTAACATTTAAATGTACATTATTTTGATATAAAAGGGCTCTACAATTTCAGCATTTAGTCCATCTTTCACTCTGCCCTCAGATTGTCAAAGACAACCTCGAAAGGACCATCACAAGGCAAGTATTATTTGGGTGGTTTGTGATTCTCAGCACTGCATGATATTAATGTGGTGATGGAGTGTTGGTGTTGCATTTGTAGCACTGCTGCTGGTATTTTCAAACACCTCAGAGATACTGCTGGACTGTATGCAGTGTACTGTGAGCACTGATAACATAAAAACACTGCAAAGATACTGTTTCTGATTTTACAGCAACAAGATTTGCCATAAAGTAGATGTGTTTAACAGAGGGCACAGTGAGTGAACACAGTTTTTGACTTCAACAGTATCTGCTGTGTCCGATAAATTAGTATCAGTACAACACACAATACGGTGGCTTAGTGGTTAGCATGTTCCTCTCTCAGTACTAGGGATCCCCGGTTCGAATCCCCATCTGGGTGGAGTTTCCATGTTCTCCTCGTGTCCGTATGGGTTTCCTCCGGGTTCTACGGTTTTCTCCCACAGTCCAAAAACATGGTGCAAGTCAATTGAGTTCTCCAAATTGCCCCATGTAGAGTGTGTTTGTGTGAGTGAGTGTGTGCCCAGCGATAGATTGGCGCCCTGTCCTGGGTGTATCTGCCCAGTGCCCGAAACGTTCTCCCCTGGATGGGCATGGGGAACCCCACCGCGACCCTAATAGAGGATAAAGCAGAAGATAATGAATGAATGAATGAACAACACAATAACACACCACACACTTCAGTGAGTGGTTAAAACTACCCAGTGCATAACTGGCACTCAATTACAGTAGTAACTGGCCTATAGGAGCCTACGCTATTGTACCAGCAGATTCAGGAAAAGCTTTTTCCCTGAGGCTGTAACCCTGCTGAACTCTAACTAAACTTACTTTCACCAAATTTTCACCTCTGAACAATATTAACTCCATGCTTGCACATGGCTCTATTGCACTACTTACACTGCACAACAATAATGTACATATGTATATATTTCCAATACTTCTATATTTCTTTCATTCATACCCATCTGTGCCATACATAGTGTAAATGTTCATAATAATTATTATTACTATCTATTATCTCACTTCATTGTATTATCTCTATCTTGAACTTCTGGTTAGATGTTATGTTAGAATGACAATAAAGTTGAATCTAATCTAATCAGTAAATAATACCTTTGCTGTAAGGGTTGCTGACTTTTAGAGAATCTACAGGGCAGTTGTTAAAAGGAACCAATCTTGTGACCTGAAGGTCTCTGGGTTGATTCTCAGTCTTACCAAGTGCAATGTCTAAAGTACCCTTGGGCAAGGCTCTTCAATTGCTCCTTGGGCACTGTATACAATGCTGCCCACTGTTCCGGGCACGTTTTCTCACTTCACCAGTGTGTGTATATGTGTGTTGGTTCGCTGCATGGATGGGTTAAATGTGGAGGACAAATTCCTCTGTGTGTAAGCACAATAGGTAAAATAGATTACAAATTAGAGAGAATGTTTGCATATAAATAGATGGACTACAACTGTAAAACTAAAATGTGCATGTATATTTTTTTATTTATTGAAAATAATTGAACAGTAAGCATTAAAATGTGCACCTAACAAAGTAGCCATGTATCTTCAAACATGAAGTGTTATAGGGTGTGTCTGACTTTTAACAGTCTGCTATTTCAACAGCGCAGTGTGACCAATTTTGTGTAAATGAACTTTTACACCTTTTGCAAGAAACCCAAGGCTAGTAGAAGATATTTTTAAAAACAAAAAAATACATTACTGAGACGGTGACAAGAAATATAAAAAGCATGGTTGGGGTTGAAAGTACTTGACTTGCCCAAACCTCATGAGCTCATTCCTACTGAAGACCTATGAGATTAACTATAATTAAGATTTTATGCCTATAATGACATTAAAGTATATATCTATAAAGTAGTGTGGATAATTCTTGCATATTAATCACAGGGCTTGTTTTCAACAGTTAAAAATGCTCAACAAGTTAATATTTTTTAGATTTAGAAGTTGAATTGCAAAAAATTAAACACACATGAACTTGTTTTGATACATTTTATTAACACAGAAAAGCTGACAGGACAGCAACAGGATAATAAACAAGCATTTAATATGTACTGAAGTATTTATTTAAATTTTACAGTTGTTTTTGTAGCCCCCTCTCAGCAGCAGATACATTCATGGAAAATCTTTGATTGATTGCTCCATGGCCATTGACCTGAAACATTTATAGAAAAAAAAAAAAAAACACTTTCCTAAAATTACAAATGCACTGCAACAAAAACATATAGGCTAAATTCTAGTTTAAAAGTGTAACTTACTTGCAAATGTGAATATTAACACAGATAGTTTTTGGATCATCGGTGGTAGAAATTTCCTCGACTAAAACATCTAAGTACTTGTTAATTATTTTCTTACACAGTGACTTCAGGAAGCCAATTTGATTGCAGACTGACAGTAATTTATTCTTAATTACATCCTGTGGAAACATTTATAATAATGTTTTCGAGGCTGCTGGGGGCTTTATGTTTTGACAGTGTAGTATGATTAATCAAACCCACCGTACTGTCTTTATTGGAAAGTTGTTGTTTCACTTTATTTATTGCCCACTTGCAGGCCCAACATCCACCAGGAAGCTGTTCCTCAGGAATCAGCAAATCTTCAGTCTCTACAGAACCCTAAAAAACGACCACAATTGTTTGTTCAAAAATAATAGACAAGAATTTTTTTGCAAAAGTTTTGCTCTTTTGAAAATTTGGTTGATTCAGATAAACCTATTAGAGCTGAACACAATTATAGTTTCTAATTGTGTCATTTAGAAATTATGAATTTATTTTTTGGTAGGGGCGGCACAGTGGCTTAGTGGTTAGCACGTTCGCCTCTCAGCGCTAGGGATTCCCGGTTTGAATCCCCATCTGGGTGGAGTTTCCATGTTCTCCCCGTGTCTGCGTGGGTTTCCTCCGGGTTCTCCGGTTTCCTCCCACAGTCCAAAAACATGGAACAAGTTAATTGAATTCTCAAAATTGCCGCCTATAGAGTGTGTCTGTGTGAGTGAGTGTGTGCCCAGCGATGGATTGGCGCCCTGTTCTGGGTCTATCTGCCCAGCGCCCGAGACGTTCTCCCTTGGATGGGCATGGGGAACCCCACCGCGACCCTAATAGAGGATAAGCAGGAGATAATGAATGAATGAATTTTTGGTAGGTTAAGCATTTTGTTATGTTATTACATAAGATATATATTATGTTATAATTATAATATTATATATATATATATATATATATATATATATATATATATATATATATATATATATATAATTTTTTTAAAAAAAGGTTATGGTGGCTTAATGGTAAGCACGTCTGCCTCTTAATGCTGAAAATCCAGGTCCAAATCCCAATCTGGGTGAAGTTTCCATGTTCTCTCCATGCTAACATGGATTCAAGGTAAATTGCCTTTGTATAATGAGTGAGTGTGCGCAGCGATAGATTGTTGCTGTCCTAGATGTATCTGCCCAGTGCCCCTACATAAACATGGTGAACCCCCTGCGACCCTAGTAGAGGAAGCGATAGACAATCGATGGATGGAAGTTTATATAAGTTCAGGGTGAATTTAATTTCCTAATATAGGCACTCTGAATCTAATAATCTTTACCCTAATAATAAAAAGCAAAAAGCAATGATGTATTGATTTCAGTACATAAACTTGTATCACATGTAGGTGCCATTATTAAAAACATCAAGCTCTTGTTTAGAAATACCTCGGCATAGTGGATTTTCAGGTATTCAAGCTGAACTGCACAGACTGGAAAGCAAAAAAAGATGACACAAAACACAAAAAATATATATACTGTCTGTATCTGATCCCTATTTCAATTATGTGTAAGCTATTATGTTTACATTGTGCAAAACTTGGTATATTACAAAGAATTGTAACTGCTATTAAAATTGCTTACCTGTGTTTATAAGTATGAAAAGAAAAAGAAATCTAAACATGATGCAAAAAAAACAACAAAAAAACAGTAAAGAATTTTGCAATTTAAATATATCATTCTGGTTGACCAGTCTGCTGATAGTCATTTATATAGGCTCTACCAAGGCTCCCACCCTTAACAGTTCGATTTTTTTCCGAACCTTATTTATGACCACATTTGTTCAACAAACGCCTTTTGTAAGTGTTGCTTGAGAGGTGCTGCATTTGTGGTTTCAAACTATATTTAAATTACTAGTTCAATCACTTAATCACTAGTAAACAAGTTCGTCTTCATAAGTTTACCTAATTAACACCACACACAAATATTTTAAATATATTTGTTGTCTGAACACACTCTCATGTGTACATGAACATTAAAAATGTGATAAATAAGATAAATTATGTGTATCGGGCTTAAATATTTGAAGTTTTTCATTGAGTCCACCTAAATAAAGCTAGGTATGAAATATGTACATGAAACAATTAAAATTATCTGCCAGTAAGTAAGGTTATCTTGTTGATATTTCTTAAAATGAGAATTTTTTTTACTTATTTTATTTTACTTAGAAATCAATTCAAGACGGGCGGCACGGTGGCTTAGTACGTTCGCCTCTCAGCACTAGGGATTCCCGGTTCGAATCCCCATCTGGGTGGAGTTTTCATGTTCTCCCCGTGTCCGAATGGGTTTCCTCCGGGTTCTCCGGTTTCCTCCCACAGTCCAAAAACATGGATCAAGGTCAATCGAATTTTCCAAATTACCCCATATATGTGTATGTGTGCGTGTCTGTGTGAGTGAGTGTGTGCCCAGCGATAGATTGGCACCCTGTCCTGGGTGTATCTGCCCAGCGCCCGAAACCTTCTCCCCTGGATGGGCATGGGGAAACCCTGAGACCCTAGTAGAGGTTAAAGTGGAAGATAATGGATGGACAAAGAGACAACCCACCCACATAAGGCACAATAGCATATAAAACAAAATAGATTGGTAAAGTTTATGAATACTATCATGATTAAAGCGATGTGTAATTATCGCACCACCTATTACACTGTGTCAAACAATACAGCTGAATACCACTCTTATAAATACTGCTTTACATTATTGTACTTAAGAGCGCATTCATCTCTTTTGCAAATAAGCAAAAGAAAAAATAAAGAGAAAATAAAAAGCAGACACATTTACTGGAGCTAACTCCGGTAGAACTGGCAGTGACTGTACTGAGATGCTGAAGCGAACCCTTGCACTCCCAACCACTTTGTTCATGAGCAGTGCCTATGAAGAACGGACGTCACTGCAAGCTGTGGTGACTGCGCACTTGCTTGGTGTTGTAGACCAAATTGTTTTGCAGATTTACTATGTACGATTTCTGTCATGCATATTGACCATTTATGTGAGCATCAAGCATCCTGCATTGGCCCACCACAGTACCCACAAACACTTGCTTTCTTCATGCATTGCATGTGTACTTACATTGTCTGTTTCTGACTGGTGAGAATATTGCTGTGTTGTGTGAACTGTGCCAAGGTTTAAGGTTCTTTATAGAGCCAGAGTTGTAAACAAATATCTAACAAATGTGTATAGCTTGATGATACACACATGTGCCAAAAAAAACTTAAGGACTTTGTGGCGGTGATGATCACAGCCTTTGTGGCCTTTTATCTAAATTATTTCATGTTATGAACTGTAGATGGTAAAATAAACTAAATACTTTGTAAACATGTACTGAGAAATGGCATCTTTAAAGTGACTGACAATTTGGCACAAAGCAATGAACCACAACCCATCTTTGCTTGCAAAGTGTAAGCCTTCGTGATGACTTTTTGACCTCAGTCACACATTGTTGCATCATTATTAATAAAAAATTTGTTGTACATATCTAATCCAGTTAGTTACTAAATATATTATTAATTTTGCCTTTTTTGCTTTTTAGTAAGACCTCAAGTGCTTAAACAAAATATAGTTATTAGTTTTTATTGCAGCTTCAAAAAATGTTGTAACTTTATTGGAAATCTGGTAACGATTTCTATTTTTAATCCTTCAAAGACTATTGCACTGTCACTGTTTGCCAATTTTAAGAACTTAATAAGTATTGTTGTCATGCTGTGGTTTTTTCATGGTCATTGTTTGAATTGGACAGGTAATGTGAAGTGAAAGTGGTTAATTTTGCATTATTTTACACACAGAGGAATGTTTTCTTACACATTTAATGCATATACACTAGTAAAGTGAGCACATGAGCCCGGAGAGGGGGGCAGCCCTGTATACGGTGCCCAGGGAGCAATTGGAGTTAAGTGCTTTTCCCCAAGGGCACTTCAGACATAGTATTTTGTGGGACCGGGAATTGAACCGGGAATCTTCAAGTCACAACTGCCTCTATGACTGATGCAAAACATGTCCTGCAGTTAACAAATATGTTCTTTTAGTGCTGCTAAATTAAATGATTGATTTTCAAGCAACAGAAAAAGTTTAGTACTAGATAATCAGCTAGTATTTTATGTAGCTATTACTTTAATTTCTACTGTAATTTGAAGATGAATGTTAACAAAAACAAAAAATGTTAAACTATACACTTACCATTTTATTAGGTATACCTTCTCAGTTCTACACTCACTGTGTTTTTTAGTTCCACCGATAGTGTCGATGGACTTTATAGTTCTACAATTACAGACTGTTGTCCATTTGTTTCTCTAGATACTTTGTTAATACACTTTTGTGTTTTTTTTGTTGACCAGGACCCCCAAAGTGAAGGCATTAGGGTGATGGCTGATACTCAGTAATGCAGTGATACTGACAAGGTGGTGGTGTGCTAGTGTGTGATGAGGTGCTTCTAGTGGATCAGACTCAGAACAGTACACCAATCAAAACATACAGGTCGCTGATCCACTCTTACCACCATCCAGCACCCTAATAGTACCTGCTCTGTGGGGGTCCTGATCATCAAAGAACAGAGTAAAGAGGACTTACAAAGAATGTAGAGAAACACATGGACTACTGAATGGAATTGTTTACCTACAAAGTCCATCTATATGGTAAGTGGAGAAACAATCAGACAGAGACACAGCAGTACTGCTGGACAGAGAACCAATCAAAACATACAGGTCTCTGATCCACTCTTAGCAACATTTACCACTCTAATACTACTTGCTTTGTGGGGGTCCTAATCATCAGAGAACAGAGTAAAGGGAACATACAAAGATTGTGGAGAAACAGATGGACTACAGAATGGAATTGTTAAACTACAAAGAAAGTAACACTGAGCTGAACCGAATAAATGGTCAGCAAGAATATGTTTCAATATCAAATAAATGATAAAGAAATGTCGTAGCTTAAACGAGCATCTCATTCGTCTAATGCATGATCTAAACTTTTTCGTCATAACACACCCCTCTTGTGTCGAATTTTATGTATGGAGATCCTACGTTATCCAGCAGCGTGGTGGCGCTAATGACACCCAGAAACTTAGCGCTACTACACAGCCGGAGCACGAAGCAGCGAGGAGGCGGAGCCACACTGCATCCAGAAGCTAGCAAACAAGTAAACGATGGTGAGCCAGCATTTTCTCTGTTCTCTGTTTATACGCTGCACCGCGGAGTAACAACCAACTTCTAACATGATGTTCAATTAAATTCGTGTTGAGCTGTCAGTAACTTGTTTATTTTATGTGTTCAACGGCACCTGTATACATTTTGTTTCGTGTTCGACAGCTTGCTTGCTGTAGCGTTAGCTTGTTAGCTAGCTGTAAGCTAACCATTGCCTCTTCTTATATACAGCGATTTAACTTTAACATAGCGCTTCTATTTATTCTTAAATAAAACATTCTTGTCGTTGATTTGCCTTGTCATTTGCGTTGTGGTTTTGCTTGTTTATGGACATACTCGCTTAAATAAGTTCACATTAGGGAAAAATTATAATGGCTTGACTAGCTTACTAGTTAGTGTTACTCCCTGTTCATTTCTAAAAACTCCTAATCTGTGTGTGTCTCTGTGTGTGTGTGTGTC
>JAFMOD010000470.1:656920-699420 GCA_019802435.1 Corydoras maculifer | reverse complement strand
TGACCAGTATGGTGGCTGCATTGAAACATTTCATGTGTGAAACATAAAACTAGAAAAAACATGATTTGTAGCTGTAGGGAATCGATCACTAAAACATAATTATAGGTTATTGTAAATTCTATGTTCCTTTTTTCCCTAATGGGTTCATGTACACCCTACACAATGCACAATATTAGTCACTAGTATTGATTTTCAGCATTGGCTGTATTGTAACTGAACAAACCCTACTTTTAAACCTGGAAATGTTGTGATATGCCATAATACATTTTGTATATACTTACTATGCTTTTAATTTGAACAATTTTATATATAATGGTGTAACTCTTGCAGTAATAATGTTAGTTACAGTTTTAGCACAGTTTTGATTGCTAGTTTTAGTGTAATTTACAATTATAAAATTATATCGGTCTGTATTTATGAGGGTTTGTGGCATTCAATCGTGAAAATAAATAGTAATTGTGAGGTCAGTGCTGTTGTTACACTATAATATTTGCATTGAAAAGTTGACAACTTGGATTTAAAATGAAAATTTAGCAGAGGGGCTGAAAGGATAATATTTCAAATACGAATGCTAAAAAAGAAATACTAATGGTTAACTGAATTCTGGCTCCTGAGTTGTGCATATACATGAACAAGCAGGCAAAACAAACACCTACTGTACACTCTACTAAGTCCCATTATGAGCTCACAAATGCTGGACTAGCAATGAACAGACTGTGAATCAGGTTTTTGAACAGTGAACTCTCACCTAATGCTGTTTCTGTGTTAAGAACAATTGAAATATACACTTACTCTCTCTGTTAAATAATCATGGCACTGAAAAAAACCTTCCTGCACTTGTATAAACACGTAATATGCTATTAAACAGTTGTAAAACTCTTAAACCTTCGGAAATTTAGAAACATATATAGTGTAAAATACTGTAATATGTTTAAAACTGATACAGAATTAGATATATTTAAAAAGAAAAAAAAAGCGTGAAAACTGAATTGCGATATAGTGAGGGACGTCTGTACATTTCATGTTTTTTTTTTTTTTGTGGGTGTAGTCACTCCCCACACGCAGTGCAGACTAAAGTTGCTGAAGCAGGAGCGGATCAAAGATTATTTGCTTATGGAGGAAGAGTTTATCAGGAACCAGGAGCAAATGAAACCACTGGAGGAAAAACAGGAGGTAAAGCAAACTTAAGCAAATCTGTTACATCGCTATAAACCTGATTCATGTGTGCTTATTTTGCAAAGTCCTGTTTTCCACACTTCATTCTAACTTAAATGACTGCTGCTGTTCTTTATAGGAAGAAAGATCCAAGGTTGATGATCTTAGAGGAACACCCATGTCTGTTGGAACCCTCGAAGAAATCATAGATGACAATCATGCCATAGTGTCTACATCAGTGGGCTCAGAGCACTACGTTAGCATCCTCTCCTTTGTGGATAAAGACCTTCTGGAACCAGGCTGCTCTGTTTTACTGAACCACAAGGTGAAATTTTTTTTTATGAAATGTTATTTCGTGAGCTGAATATTTAACTTGCTGGCCACTTTATGAATTACACCTCCTTGTTCTAGTTACTATGTAAATCAACAGACAGATTAAAGTCTATAATTGTAAAAAAAAATACAAAGTATATTTTATGGTATGCACTGATTGTGGATTTAATGTGTGGATTTAATGAGATGTGCCTATTAAGCTGACTGTGTCTCATTAATATTCTGCTAATATGTTTTTTTTTATAGCTTTAATAAAATCCATGTTTGTTTTTGGTCAGGTGCATGCTGTAATAGGTGTCTTGATGGATGACACAGATCCTCTGGTAACTGTGATGAAAGTGGAGAAGGCTCCTCAGGAGACATATGCTGATATTGGTGGCCTGGACAGCCAGATTCAAGAGATAAAGGTAGCAGAGTTTTTACTTTAGTAGAAAAGCCATTAAAGCAGGCAGCCATATTTTATGTTTGAGCATTCATATTTCATTTGAAACATTTTAATGGTTTATGTAGGAGTCTGTAGAACTTCCCCTCACACACCCAGAATATTATGAAGAAATGGGAATTAAGCCGCCTAAAGGAGTCATTCTGTATGGTCCACCTGGAACAGGTCAGTTAATGTCCAGCTAAGAGTTCAGTTTAAATTAACTTGCAGAGAAATAATCAACTTTCAGATTGGAACATGGATTTATACATTGTCACTGTTTAGGTAAGACCCTGTTGGCTAAGGCAGTGGCCAATCAGACATCTGCCACATTCCTAAGGGTTGTGGGCTCAGAACTTATTCAGAAATACCTTGGGGATGGACCGAAACTGGTGCGAGAGCTGTTTAGAGTGGCAGAAGAGCATGCTCCTTCTATAGTCTTCATTGATGAGATTGATGCTATTGGAACGAAGAGGTAAGAAAATGTACTTAAAAACAACTTTTATGATGGTGTTCTTATGCAAGTGTTCTGATTTCCTGGTCAAGTATTTTAAATGAGTATTATCAATATCATCAAGTGATCACTGGTTTGAATCATGTATAATTCTAAGGGGCAAAACTGGTTGTGCATTAAGAGCAAAAGGGGTGACGCACATCCTTTCCGGTCAATCCTGGATCTCTTGCATGTCCTTGTATATGTGATGATGCTTTCTTCAGTCACATACATGTGTCTATGCTTCTTAATCTCACACCTTCTCCTTCAGTTTCCCCAGAAGGAGTTTTGATTTTTGGATCGATGGATCTATGATCCTGTATATAATTACTGCTAATGTAATCAAACTTCATGCAGAAAAAAGCTTTCTGATCTGCCTGGGAATTAGTCCCATGACTCAGATGTTTGGATAATTTATGATCATTTATGTTACTTTGGGTAAAGACAATGCTGGATGCTGTAATATCATGCTTAAAAAGTGACATGATATGACTAATGCAGGTATGACTCAAACTCTGGTGGAGAGAGGGAGATACAGAGGACTATGCTGGAACTCCTGAACCAGCTAGATGGATTTGATTCCCGTGGTGATGTTAAAGTAATTATGGCTACTAACCGGATAGAAACCTTGGACCCCGCCCTTATCCGTCCAGGTCTGGTATTAAACTGATTTGTCCACTGACATCTGGTTAATTATAAATTGTTATAATTGCTGAATTTTAAAAAGTAAATAGAAGTTTGATATTATCTCTTGAATTATTTACTTTATACAGCAAAAAGAAAAAAATCATTGACTGCTATTGTGTTTGTTATCTAATTACAAAATCTGGGGTATTAATATTGATATGTCCATGCAGTTTGTATCTATAACGATGTTCTGTTATTTATTTCAAACAGGATATGTAAATTGCCACTGATTATTTTGCTGGCAGTATTACCAATAATGTCAGAACCTTAAAGTATTGAGTTCAGAACTCAAGTTCTGTCCACTGAAGTTCCACATCAATCCCAGTCCCCATTCCCATGTTTTTAGGCTGAGGGCAACAGCAAAAGCACTGACTTGTCTGTCTTAAGACTAAATGAGAGAATATTGGGCTATATTGAAATGAGTGGGTGTTGTACAGATGGATCTAGCATAAGTGTAAGCATTGTTCACGTCTCTACAGGTCGAATTGATCGCAAGATTGAATTCCCACTACCTGATGAGAAGACAAAGCGCAGAATCTTCCAGATTCACACCAGCAGGATGACTTTAGCAGATGATGTAACCCTTGATGATCTCATACTGGCCAAAGATGACCTCTCAGGCGCTGACATAAAGGTAAAGAGCCTAATTTTATTGGCTACCCCACATACGACCAGCAAGTTACTCTAGTTCCATTGTGTCTGTTCAATGCTGCATATATAAATTCTGCTGATGTTATCCAAAGGTTCATTTAATTAACCTCATTAGCTGTTTCAGACCTTGTTTTGTGTACCTGGTCAGTTATGCTAACAGAAAAGGGCCTGCCTCATACTGTTTCTACAAACGAAAATTACACAATTGTTTGAAATGCACAGCTATGTGCTTGATTGAACAAGACACCTGAATTCCATTAAAATATTAGTTTGGTCCTAAAACTAAACGTTTTAAATGCTTGTAGTTAAATGATCAGGTACTTTAGTCCTCCAAACTTGCTAAATAAATTATTTGTTTGTTAAAATATTTTTTTTTAACTTGGAGGTGGGTGATATGTTAAATGTATTATGCTAATTCATTTAAAGAATAACTTTTTTGTTACTATTGCCATTAAATAAAATCACAGTAAATATTATTAAACCATATATGTGTGTATATCTGTTTAGTTGACATAATGCATTAAATTATAATGAACTTATATATTATATGAACATTGCCTGGCCAAAAAAAATTCATGCAAACTCTATTATTTCATTGGATCACCTTTAGTTTTGATTATGGCACGCATTGTCCAGAGTTGCATTAATTTTTTTCCTCAAGGTTTTGTATTGATGTGAGATTTGGCCTACTGGGTGAAGTCTTCTCCAGCACACTCCAAATAATCTTAATGGAGTTCAGATCCCAAGCCATGTGTAAAATTGTTTCATGCGCCCTGAACCACTCTTACAATCGTAGCCTGATGAATACTGGCGTTGTTATTTTGGAATATGCCTGTGCCATCGGAAAGAAAACAAATCCATTGCTGGAATAACCTGGTAGTTCAGGATGGTCAGGTTGTCAGCTGACCTCCATCTTTAAGCTCATAATGTTGTTGAACCCAGACCTGATCAACTGCAGCAACCCCTATAGTTAAAGCCAGGTGGTGTCCTTGAGGTGTATATTACCCAGCTTTAATTGATCCTATCAAAATGTTTCTATCCCAGGCTTACTGAGTGACCATGATCAAAGTTTATTCATAACAGATAAAATGTAAAATCTTAGTTTTCAGAATATGATGGCTAGATGTTTCTTCTGAGACCAGAAATGTGTTAAAACCTTATCAGTCATAGAAGCCTTTATCCCCTTTATGCACACACACACACACACATCAGTGTTAGTTTTTACTATTAAGACTTTAATGCTGACTTCAACAACAGATCAGTGCACAAAACCAAAATGTAAATGCAACACAAGAGTCATGAGTGTTTGTGTTTCTCAGGCCATTTGCACAGAGGCGGGGCTTATGGCCCTCAGGGAGAGGAGGATGAAGGTGACAAACGAGGACTTCAAGAAGTCAAAAGAAAATGTGCTGTACAAGAAACAGGAAGGAACTCCTGAGGGTTTGTACCTTTAATCCACTGCAAGCCTAACCTTATCCAACCTCTACAGTACTTTTTTTTTCTCCCCCTCTGTTTTTTTTTAATGTATACACTTGTTGAGCTGGCTGTCATTGTTGCTTCATGCAAATAAAAAAAAGTATTGAATTTCAAACCAGTAACAAGTTCTTCACAAACAAGTTGTTCAATACCTTCTGCTGTCAGTTCATCTTTTTGGGATTTGAATAAAACATTTATTCCTGTCACAGGGGAACGTAAAACACTTGAGAAACTATGACACTAATTCTGAGCATGTGAGAGGATGTCACATACACTTCTATTAAAAAAAAATAATTAAAGGTTCCGAAAAGCTTTCATATTTGACTCAAGCCTTCAATGGTTTGGTCTTCACCTCATTGACACACAGTACAGTAGACAGTAGTCTATCTGCTGTAATAAACGGAAAAACGACAACACAAGCTTAAAACTAGATAACGGACTAGACTGAACACAGCCAAGAGGGTAGGGGAGTGGGGTTGTGTGGGGTGAATACAACAGAAACAAGTCTGATCACTGCAAACCCACAGACTAACATTCAACTTTGGTTTCAGTCAAGTCTTTGAATGTTTTACACACACACACATCCAGAGGATATTAAAAAAATATCAGTACAGCTGAACTGCAAACAGTTATGGTCAAAACACATTACATAGTGAATACATGTAGTGTGACCTCTTGCACTGACAAGAGGCATCTATTAATTCTGTTAGAACTTGGTTGTCTGTTTCACAAGGCATGAACAGAGCACCTTTGGCTCATTTATATTCAATAGCCCCCCAGAGTGTCAGTGTTTGTAGCTCCTCATGCAAATAAGAGGACAAAACTGAAATACAGTGGTGTGAATTCATTTCTACAGCTCACTATTATACAGATATAAATACGTCTCGGTGAATGATGGACACTGGACTCCTCAAGTTTATGAAAGGCATAGCCCACCATTAAAGTTAAAAAGGGGAACCAAAGCCATTAAAAACAAACACAAGTGTGCTTAAGTGCCCTAAGTAAACCCTTAAATATCCTTTTCTATTTTGTCTCCTCATCCAATAGCAAATCTAGACTTTGTAACTGGAATAAAGCAAAGGACATACTCTATAAGGCGTGAACAATTCATAACCTAAATTAATTTATTTAGCACAGGCCTGAATCTTTGTTGCAGTAATGTGACTGCGCGTAGTTTGGAGCCTGGTAGGGATGCTGCATGTGTGTAAATGTCGAGGATAAATAAGGGTATATTAGTGTATGCGCAGAGTCTTCACAAGGAAGTGTAAAGGTGCACCGAGTCTCTAGAGAGAGGATCCCACAAGCTCCCCTCCCTCACTCATCTTCATCCTCCTCTTCCTCCTCTCCATCTGAGAGGGTGGGACAGGTGCCTAGCTGCCGGTAGCCATCCAACCACTTCTCCACCATCTGTGTGACGAGTGGGTGGCTTCGCCGTCTTGAGCTCTTCTGTAACGCCACTAACACGCCTCCTTCGGTTACACAACAGTCCAGCCACTGCCTCAGTAAGCGCTCCTGCTGCTCCTCAGTTCCCATCTGATGAACAATCAAAACAGTGGGGTTTATCGACTCGGCAACACTGATAGAATACAGAACCAGTGCACAGTCAATCTGTCATCATCAAGAAAATAGAACTGAGCTCCAGATTTATACAACAGATCTATTTGTTTTATCTTCTGGAGATGCCATTGTTTATAGCAGAATATAACAGAAAAAAACATCAGCCCTGTTGCTTAAAGGTGGAGGGAGGGAGTTGTTGGAAGTATTTCAAGTACATTGTTAAGTAACAAACGCAGATATGTTCAGAATTTTGGTAACAGATAAAACAATGGTTTCAACAGCAAGAGTTTTTAATCTTCTCCTAAAAGAAAAGACATGTGGCTTCATTTCTTTAGCAAAACAAAGCCATGAAGCTGCTATAAGGAAATATATAATTTGTCCACCATAATTACATGTTCACTTAAAAATCAAAATGATCTTCAGAGAGACCTGGGTTTAAGCTCTGTATCAGAATGTATCAGAATTAATATCCTGAGCATATGGGTTGCTTACTCTGCAGTTGGTTGCGGTGTTTGGGTCCTTAGAAGGTTATATACAACAGATGGTCAGCTAAAATATGCTTTCACACCATTCAGGTGCTAAAGATCTGCCCTCAACTCCTAGAAAGTGTGGCAGTCACAAGTACTGCAAAAATGTCTACTGATTAATAATTTGTACAAATTTCACATTATGTAATATGCATAGTATCACTTAAAAACTGATTTGTAACTTTAAAAGACAAACATGAAGACAAAGTAAAGAAAGAATGCAAGATGCATTTTGAAAAATGTGAGGATCAAAAATTCAAGATAATGAGAGGAGATGAGAGTACAAAATGTGCACGCAGTTGAACATGAAACCTCTTACTGGTGACACATTGGGACTGACTCTGATCAGATTCCAATCAGGATGTACATAAATAATCACTAGTATAATTCTGTATAACAATGCTATTATTTGAAAAACATACTTATTTTAAATATTAACTGTGCTAATGAGGCACAGTAGAAAACATTTAAACATTTGCGCCAGTGCTTTAATTACAGAAGCAAGAACTGTTGTTAAAAACAGAACCAAGCCACTGTTTGTTTATTTATGATGATTAATCAGAAAAAAGTAACGCAAACCAAATCAGCAAGTATTATAAAAACCTTTGCCAACTGAGCGCATGTGACAAACTGGAACCGACTGCAGGGCATGGACTAGTGACAAAATGGATGGAGAGTTCAAGCCTTTACTCACCTCTTGAGCAGACAAGAAGTGGATGTGTAGCAGCTTCCTGTCGCTGTCCACCAGGGGCAGGAAGGTGACCGTGACATCGTCGTCGGTGTTTAGGTTGGCGCCTGCACCGCGGTTGTCAAAGCCGTCGTTCTCCATGGCTACCAGGGCTGAGAAGTGACCACGGGTGTAACCCAAAGCAATAGGGCTCTTCCAACAGAAACTTTGTTCCCACAACAGAGGCAAATACACACCTGAACAGGAAGAAGAGGCCAAAAGCTTTAGCTTGTTTTTTATTATCCATCCATTATTTTCTGCTTTATGAACTACTAGGGTGGGGGGTGGCATCCAACGTTTCGGGCGCAGGGCAGATAAACCCAGGGCAGGACGCCAATCCATTGCTAGGCACACACTCACACAAACACACTCTATGTGGGGCAATTTGGAGAATTCAATTGACCTTGATCCATGTTTTTGGACTGTGGGAGGAAACCGAAGAACCTGGAGGAAACCCATGTGGACACGAAGAGAACATGGAAACTTAATTCAAACTCATTGGGATGAGAATCCCTAGCGCTGAGAGGCGAACATGCTAACCACTAAGCCACCGTGCCGCCCTGTTTTTTATTATCAACTTGAAAACTGAACACACAGTCGATTCACATTACAGCTAGTAATATTTAAAGCAAGTTTGAATCTTTTCCAAGTTTTTTTCAAGTTGAATCATTTTTGAGAGTACATTTTATGAAATACAAAAACAATTAAACAATTAAAATAAATCTACTATTCAGCGATAGATTGGCGCCCTGTCCTGGGTGTGTCTGCCCAGCGCCCGAAAAGTTCTCCCCTGGTTGAGCATGGGAAACCCCCCCGCGACCCTAATAGAGAATAAAGCGGAAGATAATGAAGGAATGATAAATCTACTATTGGTTTAGAACACAAAGCTAATAATTAAAAATGGTTATATTGTCATCTATAGGCAAACATTCACATCCTGTTGCTTTCCTCTGACAGACTGATAATGTTTAAGTGTTTAAAAACACTGATAATGTCATAGAAACATAGATTTCATTCTGCTTAGCAAAATAATTGCCAAACACATTTAAACTGATTTTTATTTATATTTTCTTTAGTAATAAGATAAATTAATGTGAACTAAGTATGATGCAAATAAACAATGCTCACAAGTACCAATTAAAATCTGTTATGTAAACAACAGTCTAGCTTTAAACAGAAAATAATTATTAATGGACTGACTGTAAATCCAGGCGTTGCTGAGCTTACATGTAAAAGCAGATACACCACATTTTAATTTGCCATGTTAGAAATGGTTTGTAAACAGTGTGAGGTGACCCTACTTGCCCAAAATAAAAATCTGCATTTTGTTTAAAAGCTGACTGCTTTAATGCTACCTGATAACTCTGATTTGATTCTAATTGATCAGCCACATAATGCTTGATCTTTCTTCATATTAGACATTTGCTATGTACAGTATCAGTCAAAAGTTTGGACACACTGCCTTCTTGCTCCATTGTCTATTTTTTTCCACTTTCCATACAGATAGTAGTACATCAGTTTTCTTTTTTGTGTTAATCTTCTGTTGGTTCTCTGTTCTCTATAGGTCAGGACCATCATAGAGCAGGTATAATTTGGGTGGTGTATTGTTTATTGTCAGTTCAGCAGTGACACTGATGCGGTGAGGAGGTTTTAGCGCAGCAGTGCTGCTGTAGTTTCATTTAAACACCTCAGTGACACTGCTGGGATAGGAATAATGCACCAACCAAACAATACCTGCTCTGTGGTGCTACTATTGGAGTCCTGATCATTATAGAACAGAGTAAAGAGGAATAACACTGTATGTACCATAATCCACAAACAGATGGACTACAGTCTGTAAATGAAGAACGACAAAGATCAGCTTTACGGTAAGTGGAACTGAGAACATGGACAAGAAATGTGTGTCCAAACTTTTGGTCCTGTATAACTGTTTAATACAATTACTGCCAAGCTTAACTTGACAATTACTGTTTACTGTTGTTGTTTTGGTAATGACTCATATTACCCACATAAAGCCCTGACCTCAACCCCATCAAACACCTCTGGGGTTAACTACAACCCAGACTGTGAGCCAGGCCAACAGGAATGTCAGACCTGTTCACACTCCAAAATCTTAAAGAAATCCCATAATAAATCTCGTGTCCTAAAACTTTTTTCCATATAGTATATGGCTACTTATTAAATACAATCCTAATGAACAATGAGATATTGAGTACAAATCGAGGCGGCAAACATCTGAGATCAATCATCTCTTAGCTAACTTTTATGCTACTTGTTTTGGTTGAGGAATTCTGTTAATAAAACAGTTTGAGACTCGTGAAGAAATTGCAGCATTTAAATGCAAATTCAATTGTCATAACCTGAAATGTCTTCAACTCCAAAAGCAGCTGTCTGAAGTAAATTGCAATGTAATAAACTGTTCCATGTCATTAACCCAAAATCTCATTTCTCCAGCTCACCCTGGAAGCGGGTGTATCCCAGTGTCTCCCCACGGAAACTTTTGTAATATTTCACGCCGTACACAATGATGGGTCTGCGCAGGATATGGGCCAGCACAAACACATGGGTCTGCTCTAAACTTGCCCCCGGCTTGGAAAAAAATAGAGACAGAAAAACAGGCAGAATAAGAACACATATACAGAAATATTAACATTGTTCTGAAGTCAAGATGCATCAAAGAACAGGGATGTGTGCTGCAATGCGTTGTTAAGGCTACGAGTCAAGCATGTGTGCATACCTGACTGGCCAGTGATAATATAAATGCCCAGTCTTCTTGCCACTGTTCCTCTCTTAAAGAGAAATGAAGGCCAAAACTTTGAGAATACCATGACTCCCACTCCTTCCACCGCGTGAAGAACCTGCAACACACACACATGTAAAAAAGTTTAACACATTTTAACTTAATAAATGATAATGTTATATTCTAAGAGATATTAAAGCTGTTAAAGCCACAACAGCTGGTAATACAAAATAAATTTGCTTTTATTTAGAGGAAGTCATCTTGACACCCTGAAAAAAAGGCTTTGATTAGAAAACTAGATCAATTCTGTAGACAACCTAAGATAAACCTAAGCCTCAGACTTCATCTGCATGATCGAAGTACAATCCTCATTGTCAGTGAGCATGTCTGATTTATTAGCGCTGTCATCACTCCAACTGGTGCCTTAACTTGATTTCAAAAAGCTGTTCTGTTTCAAACTATGTTTGGGGATGAAAAATATTCTGCTTCAAACCCTCTTTGAAAACAATGAAAATTCAGAATGGCATGTGCATTTGATGTAAAGCTCTTCAGAACATTTATGAAATACTATGTACATTACATTTTAATAATATAATTCACAGATTGTGCATATTGTAGAAAATTACAAACAAAACAATACTTTTGACCTTTTAAATTCATCGTTTTTAGCTCATGTAGCTTACCACAAGAGGTTTATATACTAAAATAGAACCACTGTCTTAGAATTTATTGCAAATATTGTTCATAAATGTCAATTATTGGTGAGTGCAGTGGTTAACATTTACATGTATTGAAGACACTCTTATCCAGGGTGACTCACAATGGTGGACAACTGAGGGTTAAGAGCTTTGTTCAAGGATCCAACACAGTGGTCTATTGTCTGTGTTGGTAATCATCCAGCCCAAAAGAACACGTGGCCACGCTAAGTGGAATGTGTAAAAATACTTCAAGCACTCTGCACTCGTGAGATACTTTCTTGTCTAGAGATAAACAAGATGTTTCAGCCTCATGAAAAGTCTCAGTTTGAGGATTAATTAAAAAAAAAAGTTGTTCTGCAGCATCGAGCGTGTATTTAAATGTTTGTTTTCTCACCAGTGGGAACAGTCATGAAGGCTGTCATGAAGGCTCTTCCGTAGTACAGAGTCTTTGTCGTAGATACCCCATGTGGCCTGCAACACTGAATCCAACAGACAGTCCCCAGCCGTGCGGTTCCACAGAGCATACAGGCGACTGTCCAGCCGTGTGCCCAACTCCAACGACCAATTAATAATAGGAGATTCCTCCTCCAGTTCTGCAACACATATTACTTTATTTAAAAGGCAGCTTATTTTGGGAAGTGGTTACAAAGAGTTAACAGCAAGTAGGGTTATAAGATCAAAGGGAAATGACTGTTTAGGTTTAAATGTACCATTTTTAATGACCATAAGATTTATCTCTTATAATTAATTACTTAAAAAATACTGCATCACAGGTAAACAACCTTGTCATTTTTTATTGTATTTTAACGGTTTACTCATCCTGTTAAATGTATATACACATACATACATATATATATATATATATATATATATATATATATATATATATATATATACACACACACACACACACACACATACACACATTTAAAAGTGGAACTTCAGGTTTTAAGAAAGATTTTCTACTTAGTTTGTCAATATTCTTATGCTTCACTATCTCCAAGCACTCTACATTATGCTGAAAAACTGAAGAGCTGGAAGATACTGTCTTCTGTCACAGATAAAGCATCAATATCAAGTTGTTTTAAGGTTGCTCCATTAGCAAAGATTATTTTAAGTGAGAAGAGAGTCTGAAGGAAATGCACTCTGTTCTTTGATCCACCTAAAGTGCTGGTCAGTATCGGTTGATATTACCATTCCATCCCAAGGAAGTCCAACACAAGAGTTATGTGGCAGCTTACTTTTAATTTCACTTGACTTTATATCTAGAGTTCTTATGGTCCTGGCAATACAAGTCTCCTGTAAGTATACTTTCTTTAAAAAAAAATAACATAGCAATTATGATAGGACTAATACATTTACTGTTATTATACATATACACAGGTGTACATCACAGAAATACTTAAGAGGCATTGATAAACATTAGGACATCGTACCCCCAGCTCAGGCAGGGATTTCCAACCTTACATCTAAAATGAACTGAAATTATGTGACAGTCACACTGCATGTTTGTCAAAGCCTGAGATTAATATCCTCACATGATATGAAGCGCTACACAGTGCACCAAATTTCGTAATCCTGTGTAAAACACAGTGCTCAAGTTCTATATATACACAAATGCTCGGTTCAGTCTTGAATATGGCACCCTGTAATCAGTGCTGAAGAAAAGTACATTTTTCTGACTCGTATCATGCTGTGTGCTGAAATTTTGCTCCTTTGACCTCACTGCAAATCGGTCGATTAAGCTAAGCCCCATTAAGTAGGACTGCAACAAGCAGAGTTGAAAAATCTGTTTTTATCCGGCAGCCCTACGGATGATTGAGTCATGTTTGTGCTGTCGCTCAGCTTGGTTCATTAACCCCCTGCAACCAGTGGTATGATGAGCAGAGGTGGATCAATTACAAGTGCATTTATTCAATTTGGCTTAATGTCCACAGTGTCCAAAATCAGATTTGCACCCTTTACACAGCTGTAAATGATTTTATAAAATAGTTTTTATAATCACTCCACCATCATATAAAAGGGGACTAAACACCTTAACAGTAACTAATTTTCTTCTTTCAGTTCCTGGCAAGTGTTTTAAATGTACAAAAAGTCTGGAACATTAGTGAGAAACTACAACAAGCTCCCATCCATCGATTATCTTTTGCACAGTCCCCTTGCACATGCCCATCCCTGTTTCGGACGCTGGCTAGATACATCTCGAACACCTATCCATTGCTGGGCACACTGACTCACACACAAAAAAAACATATATATATATATATATATATATATACATATACACACACACATATACATATATATATATATATATATATATATATATATATATATATATATATATATATGCACCCTCAAATCTTGCTATACTACAGTGCTAATCATCAACTGAACACTTCTGCGCTTCTGTCATGTTCCACATGTACAAGTGTCTCTAAACATTTTACATATAAGAACCCCCTGTGATTTTTAAATTTTAATTCCAGGAAGAACAGCTCATGCCAAATGAGTTTACTATAACTAGTAATGTCTTTATAGATGGGTTTGGGAAATTGCATGGTGTATGTGTAGTAAGTGTTGCTCGGTGCCATATTAAGACACAGCAAAAGTAGACATGGAGCCGAAATTTTATTTTCACAAAGAAACCATGATGTTTCAGCAGCATCTCACCTTTCTGTACATCTCGATCCAAGACCTCATCGAACAATTTCTCTTGAACATTTGGGGGCAGATCCTCAATATCTGTCCCAAGTGAAATTATAAAAGGTCAAACAAGCACAGATGCTGGTGAAATACAGCTTGGTGAGTAATGAGTTTCTTTTCACCTGCAGGAAGTGTGAATGTAGTGATATCAGTGAAGAAGTAGCAAGGGAATTCTCCTTTGCGCCTGTGCAGTGCGGCCGCCACCTCCCGACGGATCTGTTCTGTTAACTCAGGACACGCCATAGCTGGAATACACTTAGCTGCCTGCTGAGACACCTAAGGGTGGCAAACACAAAACCATAAACATCATGAACGTATATAGTGTTTTTTTTTTAAATCATATATATATATATATAATATTCCAATACAAATATGTTGAAAATTAAAAAAAAAAAAAATTCTAAATATCCTATTACATGGGAGTTAGGAGTGTTTGGATGATCTAATTACCTTAAAACAGTTGTATTTACTGCTGAAAAATATAAATTAAGGGCATAACTGAAGGCCTTTACTAGAAACAACTATGGCTGCGATGCAATGCATAAAAACATTGTACAACCACTGTGCATGATAATTGAAGCCAGATGAGCTGGTTTGAGTATTTATATAACTGTTGTTCTCATGCGTTCATTTAGCAGTCTATAAAGTTCAACAGAAGGGAAACAAGCATCAAGTAAGGAACGGTTCTAAAGCCACAAATGTTTTGTTTATAAAAACAGTTAGTGCACAGTGGTCACAATGGATTAAGCTGACAAAGGCTTCAGTATATATTGATACATAGATAAAATTTTGGTGAACAGAACAGCATCACAGAATGAATAATTCTATTTTCCAAATAAAATACATTCTGAGTATGTACTAAACAAATATTAAAACTACTACCAGCTGAGCAAATGTTTGCATACTGGTGCTAGATTTTATAAAGAAATGTACAGTCGTGGTCAAAAACATTAGTTTTTCAGAACATGCACCACTTCCCCCAGAACATTGTTACAATTACAATGCTTCTGTAGGTTTCTCTCTATTGTTTGCATTTGGATAACAACACAAAATAGTGAGGAAATCTGATATCAGTCCCCAAAAGAACTCCAGAATGGGACAGAATAAAAACAAAGGCATCAGTAAAGGGTTCAAAACAGAGAACTGGAGAAATTTTCCAAGTGGCCAGATCTAAATCCTTTAGAACCCCAGCGATGAGATCTGAACAGCAGCAGAAGGCACAAGAAAAATGATCAAATATTTTAATATTCCAGAATAAACAAAAATGGTTACAAGAAGCAACTTAATTTAAGTATTTTAGCAAAAGGTTGTGTTATGAAATTGATAGTCCCAATCATTTTGCCTAGTCCATTTTAGCTGTTATTTGGAATGAAATTTTCATTTTTTTGATCTATACTATTAATAAACATGCAATATCTGATGTAGAAATAGCTCAAAGCATTTGTAATTTCCACACTGAATTGTGTATTTTTTAAATAAGCATCAATTTTTTCACAACTATACATCAGTAAACAGTGACCGTGAAGTGTAGGTCACCTGTGGTTTAATGAATCACACATAGGCCTTCACACTTCAATTTCAAACCAAATTCTACTAATTGGCCAATTACCCATAAACAACACTGAGGACAATCCACTTTACATTCACAACAAAATGGTGGTTCATTGCAATACAGCTGCAAACAATGAGGGATCCTGCTTTATGCTGACACTGTTACATTTATAATTGCTGAGGGTTTTATTTTATGCCATGATTCTCTAAACAGAATCCTAAACAGATGCAGGATGTTGAATACATAGAATTATGTTTGTCACTAAATTGATTATTAATTTATAAATAGTTTAGTTTCGCTCCAGCAGGCCTTATGACTGTATTCCTGTGCTCACATGTTCAAAAATAAAAGACAACAGAGAGGTTACAAGTTTATCACAGGATAGAAAGTCTCACACATTCATCCACACCTGGGGACATTTTAGTACATCCATCCATTATCCTCTACTAGGGTTGCGGTTGGGGTTCCCCATGCCGAGCCAGGGGAGAACGTTTTCAGGCGCTGGGCAGATGCACCCAGGACAGGGCGCCAATCTATCGCAGGGCACACTCACTCACACAGACACACACACACACACACAAACACACTCTATATGGGGTAATTTAGAAAATTTAATTGACTTGATCCATTGGACTGTGGGAGGAAATTTATGCCATGATTCTCTAAACAGAATCTTAAACAGACGCAGGATGTTGAATACATAGAATTATGTTTGTCACTAAATTGATTATTAATTTATAAATAGTTTAGTTTAGCTCCAGCAGGCCTTATGACTGTATTCCGGAGAACCTGGAGGAAACCCACGCGGACACGGGGAGAACCTGGAAACTCCACCCAGATTGGGATTCGAACCGCTAAGAGGCGAACGTGCTAACCACTAAGCCACTGTGCCACCCATCTAAGTACATTATAATAATAATAGAATTTTATTTATACGCACCTTTCAAGAAACACAAGACACTTACAATAATAGATCATATAAAACACACTTTTTTCCAAAGCTACTTATGAGTATCCCAACTTGATGATTAATGGCCTTGCTCAGGACCCACATTGGTAACATCAGCAGAGCTATTATTTACACCCATAACCTTCAGAGTGATAGCAAAACATCCTTACCTTTGAGATACCACATCCTATTGTCAATATACCGGACTGACAATTGAGGCAAAATTTTTCAGACACAAATTTTGCTGCTTCAGTGTCAGATGTGTCTCGATTATATTATATATAGAAATAGAAAAAAGGGGAAGGAGGGGGTTCACCTGTGTTTTAAAAAATAGACCACATGTTTTCAAAGGAATTGAGATCTAGAGAGCTTTCTGTCCATGGACCCCAAATTTTATTCTTTGTTCACTGTGGCACTTGGTTATCATTTTTGCATTAATACATGGTGATCTGTTATGCTACAATGAAACAAACTGCACCTGAATCATTGGAAGAAGTTGCTTTTGGAACACGTTGTGATACCATTTTTATTCATGACACTGTCCTTGGGCAAAATTCTCCAATTCCACCAGACAATTGGACAGTCTCCAACAGTTTGAATAGGGCAAAATCAAGGGGAAAAAAACTTTCCTTAGTTCTCCACAGTCCAATTACAACCAAATCATTCTCCTTTAAATTCTTGACGATTTGATAAATGGTTGACTTGGGTGATAAGATAAGATAAGATACCTTTTTATTATCATTGTACATGTGCAACCAAATTTGAGCAGCAATCTTAAGTGCAAACAACAGTGTAAACAAAAGAATAAGAAGTTTTATATCTTACAATCAGCAACATCCTTACATGTAAAGCCCTTTAAAACCATGGTTAAGAGAAAAAGATGATTTTAAGCACTACCACTAAATTATGTTAACAGATGATTTTGTGGGAGCTAAAATGCAGTGAAATTTGGTTCTTTGTGATGAAGTTAATTTTCATGGCAAGAAACGACTGCACTTTAATCTGATCGCTATGTATAACAATCTAAAAATAATGCAAATTGCCACCATAAATACTCAAGAAGCAAATTTGTATAGTCGTTGTATCAAATTTCTTGGCAATGACTGTTGATGATAAACACTACATTAGCCTTGACTAGTTTTAATACTTTGTATGGGAGAAGAATGTGGAGTGGAATAGAGCATACCTCTAAACTCACACAGAAACAAGTCAAAGAGCAGCATGGGTTTCAGGACTTGACTCTTTACAAATAAAAATGACATTTTGTGTCTGCTTAAATAAGTCAGTCTCAGTGCAAGCTAACCTCAGTGAGAAGTACAGAGAGCATGTCCTGTCGCTGAAAACGAATAGCGAGGTGCACCAATGTAAAGCCAGCATTAAATGCAGACGGCCGATTTAGTAGCCGAACTTCGTCTGATGTCAGCTGACGTGCAATGTCTCCACCTGAAGACTTATACGCTTCAACAGCTGCTAAATCACCTTCCACCACACCTGCAACGGGATAAACAGATGATTTACACTCATTCAAATTATGCTTTGGTACACTCAATTATACTTTTCAGTTATTCCATCCATCTTCCGCTTTATCCTATACTAGGGTTGTGGGGGGGGGGGGTATTCCCCATGCCCATCCAGGGGTGTACGTTTCGGGCACTGGGCACACCCAGGACAGGGTGCCAATCCATTACATGGGCAAACACTTACTAACACAGACACACTCTATATGGGGCAATTTGGAGAATTCAACTGATCCATGTTTTTGGACTGTGGGAGGAAACTGGAGAACCCAGAGGAATCCCACGTGGACACGGGGAGAACATGGAAACCACCCAGATTGGGATTCACACCGGGAATCCCTAGCGTTGAGAGGCGAACATGCTAACCACTAAGCCACCGTGCCGCCCCTTTTTAGTTATTAATACACTTCTTAAAACTAATACACTTTGGGTTTTTTTAATAGTAAATTTGTAATAAGTTTCACAGACTACTTTAGTCTAAACAGAAATCACTATAATTAGGGCAGTTCCAGTGCCATTAAGTAATACATACAGCATACATATGTTTTAAGTTATGTTTTATATACTGATCAGTCACAGTACCATATTTTATAAGTTGAGTGAACCATTGTGCCCACTGTGCTTACACACACAGAGGATTGTTTTCCCTCCACATTTAACCCAGCCGTACATTGTTTGAGTCCTAGTAATAATATTGCTACATGCAAGCTTGGTTTTTGTATAGTAGAAAATGATTCATTATCCCAGAAAGCCAAAAATAGGCATGTGGACAGTACAACACATTTTACCAATACTAAAAATCATGACTTTGTATATAACAATTATAGTAAATGTTAAAACCATTCCATTGTATTGCTAATCAGTGATGTTGTAAATAGGAAATTTTCTGTCTATATACTCTACTTGTATTAAAGCTCCCTGACTAGCAACAGATCTATTTCTGTAGTATGAAGCTTTAGCCTGTAGAGATTTAATTGACAATGAGACTAAAAATAATTTCTCATTAAACCCACCAGCACTGCAAACACCTCATTTGCACATCACACCAGAATAGATATTATTATTGTACATTCTCTTTATTTTTCATTAAATCAGTGGCAGTGCATCATATTGCACCAACAGCTCATGCATATATAACTTGTAGCATGAATAAACAAGTTATACATACTATGTGTCTAAATAGTTTAGTCGCAGTAATTAATATATATATATATATATATATATATATATATATATATATATATATATATATATATATATATATATATATATATAAATAAATATATAAAGTAAAAAATATGGCAAACCAACCAGTCTATTAAAATCTGTTGGACATCATAATGCCGTGCACTAATAGCATAAAGTCTTTGTCTTTTATCTTTCTAACTGCTTCTTGAAAGTTGGTTTTGAAAATGGCATTGGAATTATGTTTGTGGAAATGCAGATCCATATAGTTAAAGAACTAGAGCTATGGTACTGATGTTGAACAAAAAGGTACAGGCTTAACATGACTCCTGGAATGATTCAATCATTCAATGAAACAATCCAATCATATCTTGATTATTCATTAAACACAAGAGCAAAGCTATTCTGAAGATGAAATAAAACACCCTCCGGCAAAACTGTCAATGGTCTTCAATATTTCTGCATGTGGTGGCATTTAAAAATAACTAGTTAGTCAAATCAAACCCCCTGAAAATCCGGCATATCGACTTTAAACTGTGTAGAGGAGTGATAAGAATAGATTGGAGAAGGCATTACAACATTTTATAAATCAGCAATTAATCACTTACTTAAGAAATTACAATAAAACTGCACAAATAATAACCTAAATGTTAATAATAGAAAAACATTCTATAGTGTGATATTTCACAGGTTTCCATTTAAATCCCAGTCTGCATGGGTCTACTCTGTGTTCTCTGCTTCCTACCACAGTTCAAAAATATGGCTTCAAGGCAAATTGGCTGTTCTAAATTGCCCCATCTAAATTTAACCATATAAAGTATATGTGTATGTGTAAGTGATTGTGCCACGATAGATTGGCACCCTGTCCTGGGTGTACCTGCCCAGCACCAGAAATGTACTCTTCTGGACAGGAATGAGGGAACCCTCCAAATCTATCAATTATATATCGTGTTCAAAAAAACTTTTGTTATTAAAAAATTAAAATCCTTTTTGTTACATAAAATTCTAACTGAATTAATAAATTGCAAAATTCATTTTTATCGCAACTTTTTAAAAATGTTCTAGGTTTTTTGGAAATAGGTTTTGTAATTTGGGATTTGAGGTGTTTAGTTCAGATTGCCACAGCCCATACAAGGACTGTTTCAAACCAAAAAAAAAAACACCTTTTATTATTGATGTTTAAATACAGATAAAGATAACATCATTGATCTATTTAAGATCAACTAAGCAATTAAAAAATATGGATAAAAGTCGTACACACATTAAACTAAAGCAGCACGTGTTCACATGGACCTCCTCTTACCTGCACACGCGTTGAGAAACAGCCAGTCACTTCTTCGCATGCGGTTTCTGATCTGCTTCAGTTTTTTAAAATCCATTTCATGCTCATCTTGTGCACCCATAGCACCTGATGCCAGTTCGATTTGCACCTCAGCTTGACCAGTAAGTACAGGGGGCGAAAGCCTCCTCTGTGCTATTTTACTGCCCCCCACACTCCCTCCCCCTGCTGTCCTGTCTTGTTCATTTACTATGGACAAAGCCATGGTACTTTCAGGTTGTGGGTCTTGCTGCATGGTCTCATTGGGCTTGGGGTGGTCACACACCACGCACTTCTGACTCTTGGGCCAGTTCTCATATGTGCAGGCTGAGCAGGCCCAATGCCGCACACGCATGTTTAGCCGGTTGCGGTCATTGTACTCCTCGCATGGGTCAGGTGCTGTCAGGACAGGAGATCGTGAGCCTGGCTCAGAGGTGTGCGGCCCATCCGAAGGCCTGTGAGGACTCTGCTGAGACCCATGTTGCCTCTGACTGAGGCACTGTGTACAGCGAATAGCACGAGGCCAGTTCAGGTAGGTGCACATGTGGCATGACCATTTGCTGGCTGTCTCAGGGGCATCGTCGGCTACTCGCACACGGGGTCGGGCACTCGAATCAGGGCAGATGAGCACGCTGGAACCCTCCTGTGTGGAACAGAGATGCGAACCGAGATTCGGGCTACTCTTGAACGGCTCCTCTGTGATGATAGGGCCTGTGATTCGTTGGGCACGACACATGGTACACTTGATGGCAGATGGCCAGTTCTCGTATGTGCAGTACTCGCAGCTCCACTTTGGCTGGAAGTCAGTCATCCTCGTTTGAACGAAGCTCCTGAATATCTCCTTCCCTCCCTCCCACCTCCACTCGCTCCTGACCAAAGGCCGTTCAGCCTGCCAGGGTGCTCTGAGAAAATAACACACACACACACACACACACACACACACACACACACAAATAGGTCAGTCATCTGCTGATCCACATTCATGCAACATCAAAGCAGAGTATAAAGTGAAAAATGAGAACAAGCAGGATATACACATTTAAATAACTGACAGTCTATAATTTCAATAACCAAAGGCTCTGAACCAAGCCAGCCACTTCCAGCGATTTCAGGCAGATCATGGTCACACTGGCCCATATTTAAAATGCAGGGAACAAAAGGCATAAGGTGGAGGGAGGCAGATCACATGCATTTGAATATTTTACATGTGGTGGTGCAGCTGTGCCTTCTAACTCATGGAATACACAGCTTGTGCAGCACAGGAACTCCTGCATTTGCCCTTCCACATGAAACAGTAGCTGAATAAAACAATACTGTGATTTTGAAAGGGTTTGACCGACAGGAAACTTGGTCACAACTCTGGAGCGTTTTTTGTGAATAGTATGAAAAGAGGAACAAAAAAAAAATCCAGATGAATCCATCTTATTCGGCTGACAAGAACTGCACAGCCAGGGGTTGTTTTTACCCAAGTTAACATTCATAAATCTAAACTACACACTCCATTTTACAACTAATGCACATTTATGTTTTTCTGACTTTATTATTTCTCATTGCAAAGGAAAGACCTTTTATCCCCCTGGTTTGATTGAATGACAATTCAGTGCATTCTTTCTAAATCCAAGTAACATATCAATATAACAACTCAAGTTAAAGAAATTATTATACTTTATTAGATATTACATTATTTATTATAAGTAAAGGACAAAATAATGTACACATCCAAGACTGACAAGTAATTTAAAAGTGAAATTAGTGGTTCATGTTTTTAATTAAAAGCCACTAAATAACAACAGTGTTCACGGAAGTGTGGCCAGAGGTGGAAGTAACTGCTATCCAAAAACTCATTGCTTCCCTTCCCTTGCTGAAAAACACATAAACAAAACTAAAGGTTATTGGGTAAACTGTTTAGAGATTAGAGGAGTACAAAGTCAAACTTTCTGGTTTAAATGAAAAGCTTAATGTTCGGAAATAAAACACCGAATTCTAACAATCTTATACTTTCATTGAAACCTGCATCATGGTAGCATTATTATTTGGGCCTTTTGTTTCTAGGTCAGGACAGCTTGGGATCAATGATAAAACAATGAATGCTTAATTATATCAGAGAATTCTGAGGAAAAATACCAGAACATGTATGAACTAATCAAGCAGTAAGTATATAAGTAGTAAACACCTAAGCACCTTATAAGTTCATTCATTCATTCATTATCTCCCACTTTATCCTATTTTAGGGTCGCGGTGGGGTTCCCCATGCCCATCCAGGGGAGAATGTCTTGGGCGCTGGGCAGATACACCCAGGACAGGGCGCCAATCTATCGCTGGGCCTTATAAGTTCAAATAAAGTAAATTTGTTTTCATAACATTAAAACATATCAATCATGATTTTTATGTTTAAAATCAGTCAATATAATACACCTAAACACTGTACAATTATTTTTTAATATTGATCTTTTTTTTTTACATTCAATTATTCACATTATTTATATGTAAATTTTATATTTTATACAAGTCATTATTTGTACTTGCTTACATTAGGACATACACTTACAATACTACACATGGTTCAGAAATATAGGCCTCTGTATTAACTCACTGGCTGCTTTATTAGGAGGACCCATACATCTACTATTCATGTGATCTAATCAGCAATTAAGTGGTGGCTACAATTCATTAAATCTTGAAATTAACATCTACATTCTGTGATTTTAACCAAGTTTAAACAGCCTTAAGAGCTTATTCAGATTGGCGCAATAAAGCAAAACCCCCCAGTAAGTAGCATGTTCACTGACAAACACTTAATGAGAGAGGTCAAAAAAGAAAGGACAGACTGAATTTAGCAGATACCAACGATAACTTAGATTACCATTCTGAAGAATTATGGTGAACAGAATCAGAATACAATGTCCATACTGTAGGTGGACACATAAAATTTTTAATGTCACCAGATTAAAAATAGGGTTTTTGATAAAGTTCTTGTAACTATAGTGAGTGCATGTTTGCTTTGCACATTAGTTTGTCATTAGTAAAATGAAGTACCTTCTGCTTTTAATGTTGTAGTTAATTATGTCATAAATAACAATCAGAGAACCTTAAAATTAACATTATATTAAATTAACAACTCAATTACAAACAAAAAAGAGGTCATAAATTTATGCCCCCATACTAGGTGCAGCACTTTTTTTCTGAACTCATTTTATCAGTTCCAAATCAGCATAGACATGCATTTGAAGTAAATAAAGCTGTTAGCAATACTGTGTTAGTCCTGTTTACTGTTCTGCCACCCCCACAAGGATCAACAGAGAGCAGGTATCATTTGGGTGATTGGCAATTTTCAGCACTGCAGTGACTGTTACATGGTGGTGTGTTGGACTGGTACGAGTGGATCAAACTCAGCAGTGCTTCTAGAATTCATATATTGTTATACTGTTCATCACATACATCTTCTTTATAGTTTCTTTTTGTGGATGTTAAGTCAGAGAACGTGGGTCATCTGTTGCTGCAGTTTGTGTTAGTCATTCTCTAATCCTCCATCTGTGATCACAGGATGTTTCCTACAAAGTGCTTGTGGCTAGACATTTTCAGTTGATGGATTATTTTTAGTGCAGCAGTGGCATTAAGGTGTGAAACAAGTTTACAAGCATTGCTATGTCTGATCCACTTATCCTTGTAAAGGAAACTGACAATGTATGTAGATAAACAATAGTAATAATAAAATTATGAAATGCAATTATTATGGTATATGTAATTAAAAGGATAGACAACAGGTTTTAAAACAAAGTGCACACAATTAAGTGGCCAGTAAGGGTATAATCTGAATACTTAAAAAACAAAAAAAAGGTTATACTAAATAAACATTACAATATTTAGTTTAGAAGCTGTAAATAAAAATACAATAACCTATACAATCCAAATACCATGAACCCAATGAGGTTTATGTACTCTTTATCAACTTACTAGAGATAACAAAAACAAACAATTTCCCTTTGGGAATACTTAGAACAGATGAAGTCCAACAAACATGATTTAAAAAAAAAATCTAAACAATGCTGCCTTCATCCAAAGTATGGTGAAATAGGTTTTGCAGACATGAAAGATGCGTGTAATTGTCAACTTAATCTGAACTTTTGTGAATACCAGTACCAGAGTTAGGTGTATGTTACTCTTTAACATTACAAATAAGTGGACAGGTTTGACTATAGATGTTCAGCAAATTTAGTAAAATAGTACAACTATAGATATCTCTCTCCCTCGCACGCACACACACACACACACACACACACACACACACACACACACACACACACACACACACACACACACACACACACACACACACACACACAGAACTTGTTAAAATTTAAAGTAATTAGTAGGACATGCAAGTAAAAGCAAAGAAAATCAAAATTGATTTGATTAATTCACATCAAAAATGTTGCTATGTACAACTGACTGAAATGTTTTTTTTAATAAGCTGTAGTGTACAGATGTACATATTAGGGAACCAGTTAAGATTTTTTTTTCTGGGATTCACGATGTTTTCATCACAAAGTCAACACTGTGCACTTCTAACTTTATCTATTTCACTAGCAGTTCATTGGCCCATGGAAAGAAAGTTTTTTTTTTCTTTTTACAAGGCTTAAATAGTGATTATCTATTTAAACAGTCTGTAAACATGATTTTCTCCAAAATACCCATAAAAGTTACACAATATTATTTTATGAACACTTAAGCTAAACAGTTTTTATTGTTTTTTTTTTTTAAATGATCCGCAAATACTGGGTTTAAATAATTGTTTTGTATATGATATATACATATACAGTAGCAGTCAAAAGTTTGGACACACCACCTTCTTGCTCCATTGTCCATTTTCTCCATTAAGTAGTTTTACAATTACATACTATAGTTAATCTGTTCTTTTGTTTTTGTTAGTCCCTTGTTGGTTTTCTGTTCTCTATTTGTCAGAACCATCACAGAAATGGTATAATTTGGGTGGTGTAACGTTTATTGTCAGTTCAGCAGTGACACTGATGCAGTGAGGGGGTTTTAGGGCAGCAGTACTGCTGTAGTTTAAATTCTCCACCTCAGTGACACTGCTGGGATAGGAATAATGTACCAACCAAATAATACCTGCTCTGTGGTGCTACGATTGAGGTCCTGACTATCGGTGAACAGAGTAAAGAGGACTAACACAGTATGTACTGTGGTCCACAAACAGATGGACTACAGTCTGTAATTGTAGAATTACAAAGTCCATCTTTATGGTAAGTGGAACTGATTATGTAGACAATAAGTGGAGCAAAAAGGAGGCGTGTCCAAACTTTCAACTGGTACTATATGTGTGTGTGTGTGTGTGTGTGTGTATTAGAAATTAAATTAAAGTTCAATTTATAATATTTAAATACTGTAATACTGTACATAAATGAAAAAACACATTGCTGGCTATTCACAAAAGATGCCAACAATTCACAAGAAAATGCAGGAATGCTGGTTTTTGGTTCCCATAGAGTCCATTTTTTTGGAAATGCTTTACATAAAAAGTTTCTATTAGTAAATTTGTGCTGTTTAAAATGATCTAAACTAATATTACTTAACTCTAAAATGTCAATCAAAAGCAAAACACTAAATAAACTGAAAATCAGGTCAGGCATGGACATCAGTCATCATGATATCAGATTAAATCCTCTAGGAGACAGTCATGTTTAAACGATGCCTGTTGCAGGTGTGTAAATTTGGACTTGAAGCTTAAAAACAATAACCATCTTTAGAAATAACTGACACTTGCTACAAGGAACACATTTCGGTCCAGTATTTTAAAAATACCCTATGTAAACAAGTAAATCAATCAATCAAAACCAACTATTTGCCCTTCGGTTGGAGTCAACACTAATAGAAGTGTGAAATAGTTAAGTAGGTTATGTTAAATTAAATCTAGCCTGGTGATTACATCCGTCCATGTCTCTTTATTTAGTTTTTACTGAAATGAATTGTTTACAGGGTCGTCGCGAACCCCTCGTTATAGCGGTACAGAGTTGGATGCAGGAGTGTGACAGTTTAGATGAATGGCAGCCAGAAAAGTGAACTGTGAAGTAAACACAGAAGAGGAAGAAACAAAAAGTCAGCATCTACTGACATGTAGTGTTCGACGTCGAATTTCCGCCGGCTGATGGTAAGCCAGAGGTGATTCTAAAGTGACAGGAGCTGCCGGAACTGGGCTCGCTGTTCAGGCAGAAGGTGAACGCTACGGCAGCGCTGTGTGGGCTACAACAAGATTAGTGAAGAGAAATCAATGGACATATGAAAAGCTGCAGGCCAAAAACACAGACGCGTCCCGATGACGGTTATCCGGAGCATGAAGCCCTCTTGAGTCGCCTTTCAGTAGCACCACATCCCGCTGCTCCAGTGCGGCTGTCGGAACGAAACCGATCCTGCCTCCGATCTCCGCAAATAACAAACACCCACGGAGCTACGATTTAGCCACTAGTAGCACATATTCGTATCGTTCTGCGATCCCTACCTGTTTTTCAACAGCAGCAGCCCACCAGTCGTCCGACTCCTGCGTTCTATCGGTAATCCGAAGACTTATCAAATTTTAATTCCCATTTCCAGTGCCGATCTGTCTAATGGCGGCAGCACGGGCACAGAGTAAACCAAAATAAACCTACTCCACAGATACAGGGAGGAGGAACGCCACCTGGAGCGCTACTCAAACCCGATTGGCTTTCTAGCCACGTGCTACGTTTTAACCAATGGCAGAACGTGTATTTCATTAAGTTCGATTAAAGGGCCTCTGACTGCCTTTGCGTAAATAAGCTCCCAGGAAACACAATCGCTCATTCGGCCATCTTGGCTCTGTAAATAAAGTCGATAAATGTGGTTCGTCCTCATCCGTTTGAGCCGCAATGGTAGACGTTTTCCTATAGTTCTCCAAACGGCAACCACGGTAAAGGGGTGACGTAATCATTTCGAAAAAGATCTACCGCAGCATTATGCAGTGGTGCGGGTTTTCATAACAAAACGAGAGATAAGTGTTAGAAGTACATTTTTATTGTGGTTTTGTAAGAAAAACGATAGCTGCAGCGATATGCATTCATTTAACATGAATATGACAGAAGTCTGGGAGCATTTTTATGCCAAAGAGTAAGCCGTACTTTATGACATTAGAATACATGTATATCGCTAAAGTTTGTAAGAAAAATAATAAACGAATACGTTTTTCATAATTAATACGGTTAATATAATAATTAGTGAATAATTAAAATTTTACAATCGGCGGCTTGTCTTTTTGATTCTCACGAGGCTTGTTTTATGCAAGCTATTGCTGCTGGTAAATAATTTAATATGACGCGTTTAAAACAGAGGGTGCTGTTTATTATGCTGTTGTAGCCCAGCCACCTAATAGTTTGATGTGTTTGCAATTGTGTTTAACTATTTTTCTGATTACTACATATGTACAAAGTGAATATTTTAAGCACCGTAGCTTTTTTATGTTTTAAAACACTTTAAACCGTTTTAATTAGGTTTTTATTAATACGATATGTTTGTCTTTGAGATTTGTTGCTCGCTTAGTGTTTTTTTTTTATTTTACCATTCCGAGAAAGCGCTAGACAAAGATGTGTTTGAAAACTTCAACAGCTTAGGTCCAGAAAACACAAAATCACTCTCTCTATATATCTTTTATATATATATATATATATATATATATATATATATATATATATATATATATATATATATATATATATATATATATATATTTTTTTCCTCAAATTTATTTTTATATTCTGTATATACATATATTTATATATTATATTTATAGTTAAATATTCTATATTTGTAGTGATATATTATATATTCATAGTGGTATACTATATATATTTCACATTTCACATTGCGATATGTGTAATTCTCATTTCTCCTCAAAATTAAAATTTAAATAACAGAGTAATCCATAATTTCGTTACTATCTCATGTAACAATGTGAGGGGGGGGGGGGGGGGGGGGGGGGGGGGGGGGGGGGGGGGGGGGGGGGGGGGGGGGGGGGGGGGGGGGGGGGGGGGGGGGGGGGGGGGGGGGGGGGGGGGGGGCGCCAATCCATCGCTGGGCACACACTCACTCACACACACACACTCTATAGGGGGCAATTTTGAGAATTCAATTAACTTGTTCCATGTTTTTGGACTGTGGGAGGAAACCGGAGAACCCGGAGGAAACCCACGCAGACACGGGGAGAACATGGAAACTCCACCCAGATGGGGATTCGAACCGGGAATCCCTAGCGCTGAGAGGCGAACGTGCTAACCACTAAGCCACCGTGCCGCCTCAATGTGATATTAATGATAATAAAATTTTATTGAATCTTGAATCTTAAATCTCTAGTACCAACAATCATGACAGATCATTCCTGCTCGGATTGTTGGTGAGAACAGTATCCACAGTTGCTGCAACATATTTGTATAATTTTATGCACTGCAATCCCACCTTTTGTTGATTCTGTAATTAGATGAATTGGTGTACCAGATCTTATAATAAAGACCTTATTGTTTTTTTTGTTTTTTTTAAATCTGCAAACTTGTCTTGCCGTCTAGATAAACTTTGAAGTAATATGGCTTCAGTGCAGTATGTTTCTGAGTGATCAGCATGAGATTTGTCATGTCAAATGTTATTGTGGCTGTCATATCTTTCACATTTCCACAATTTAATTTATTAATATAGAACTTTTACAGGCCAAATACTCTAAAACCCAAAGAATAAATTGGTTAAAAAATTTCTCTTGTGCATTTCACACTGTGGATGATGAATTATAAATATAATTTAAATATAATGTAGTAATTGTTTTAATTTTGTACTATTTCATCTGTGATTAATATAAAATAATAAAGTGTCATTTAGTCATATAAATGTTTTCATGTCTTCAATGAACAGGTTACAAAATGTATATTATATTGCCTCACTGTATTGTTATAACTTCAGTCCTAAAAAGACTCATAAAAAGGGTGATTCATTCATTATGGTAAATGTGTTCATTTCCACACGGTAATGCAAACTGTTCTTTACAGCTACTTTACGTTGTGTAATGTATACTATAGTAAAAGATTACTAAAGTAAAAGCCACAAACACAATCACTTTTCACGGGTCACTGACATAGACAAGTAATAACTTTTCATTCTTTGCGATACAGCAGATAAAGGTATGTGCTTCATTGCACTCAAAAACAGCTTTTCAGTGTTTTCCAACTGCCATCTCTTATTTGTGTCTCCATCTCTCTCCCTTCTCCCCTTTAAGGGGCTGCATCGACACAGTTCACAGAACATATGGCAGAACTAACTAATTTCCTCAGCTTTGCCATATTATCAACACTGCACCTGCTACTCGTACCAAATACATGCATTGCTCATAAGTATTGCACATTGTGCTTAACCATCTTTTCTTTTTCCTCAAAAGATGCTTGTTTTTAGTATTTTACTCTACTTTCAAATAAATTCCTAGAAAAATGCACTGTCTATGTTAATTATGCAACTGCATATGCTCCCCTACACTTATGATTATTGAAGTTCATGCTGTAGCTCTGTTTATTACTGTTTAAACATATTAAAACCTGTATTCAACTGGAATAATACATTTTAGCATACTATTCTCACTTTTGAACATATATAATGTGATTATTAATGCACTAACTACTCATTCATGCTTTTGCCACAATAGCATTTTTATATTATGGGCACTAAATAAGAACAAACCCAAGTCAATGCTTGAATCAGCTGCTGGAAAATCTTTAATTACTAGCTTTATGATGTGCCATAATTTTTAGCCAAATGTTTGGTTTTGTAGTGTAAAATGAAAACACAATTGCCAATTGTTATTTATAATTATAGAAAAACAAACATTTGAATTGATTTTAATGTTGATGTTTCTCATAACAAAAGTTTTAAAACATGTTTTAGAAGAAACTAATATATTGAATTATGAATTTGGATTTAACAATTATTTATGATACTTTCTCCTCATTTTTATGTCCTATTTTCTATGACCTTCCCAACAAAATGAATATAAGTTTTATTTTAATTTTATATTTATATTTTATGTATGTATTTGTAATTTGCATTTTAAAATCATTTTAACAAAACTGCAGCTAAATGTTGAAAAATGGAACATCCACCCATCCACCCAATTAATCCTCTACTAGGGTCGCGGGGGTTTCCCATGCCCTTCCAGGGGAGCGCTTTTCAGGAAAGGGTAATGTGCTAACCACTAAGCCACCATGCCGCCAAAAATGCGCCATAAATTTAGATTACTTCTAAATCATCTACTGTGTTTCTGCATAAATTTAATGTAAGGCTTTTTTCATGTGTAATCAGGTTTGTTAGTTACATTAGCATGATGAGTTTTTATATAATTTTATATAAGTGGTTAATTTTTAATGGTTGATAGTGCAACTACTAAATTCCTTAAAATCTTGTACTTTTTAAAAAAGTAATCTCTTTGCTTACAAAGACTATGAGGATGAGAATGTTTTATGCTAATTACTATCCTGTCACCTGTTAGTTATTTAATAAAAAAATATATATATATAATAAGTTTTTAACCTTTAAAAAACATTTTTGGATTAACAAGTTTGTGAATGAAAGCATTGAAACTTTTCTGTTAGAGCAAGTGCAGTGATACAGAACGTGTTTTAAGTGTTCAGTAATAGGACTACACAAAAATAAATACAGTATAAAATACTAAATATAATAAATAAACACTAAACAATATCTTTTTTAAAATTATATTTAAGTCACAATTTCCAAAAAAATGCTATTTCTGTTAAAATTGTATGCAACAGTGAAAAAAAAATACAAATGAATAAGAATTTTTTATTTAAATTGTCTAAAAAAAACTAAAGCAGCATAATCATGCCCTAGTTCTTCTTCCACTGATGCATGGTTATGCTTTTAGGCCCCTGCTCTCCTGTTTTCTATAGCCCCACCCACCTGAAGCACCACACTTCATCAGCCAATCACAAAGCATCTTGACCACTCCATCATTTCCAGTTTCCCAGGCAACAGGGCTCTGCTGAAAGGCGCTGCATCATCAGCATCCTGTGAGCTGGGCTGCTGGAAGGCCGCAGTGGCTCGCAGCACTCGCACACCTCCCCCACAATATCTCTCCCTGTCCTCACACCCTGCACATGAGATGGAGTAGAGGAGGGACTAGGTGAGTGCCATGCTTCTCCTTTCTATGTTTGCTGTTGATTTTGTGTCTTTATATCTTGTTTAGGCAGCAAAAATAAATGTTTAAGACGTCCTCTATGTATGGTTATACAATTTGTGCTAAATGCCCACTTCCCTGCCTTGTTATTAATACCTGCAAAGGTAAACGCTTTACAGCATCCTTTGAGGACAGGTTGTCATTAAGAGAGTGTTGTGTATGTAGTAAGGGTCGTTTAAGATTCTGTTTTAGCATTTTTAATTACATAAAAAGGCAGTCCACCCTTTCTTTTCATAGCGGACATAGTGCTTGGGTTTGTTTTGTTTATGTTCGAGGATCTGTTGGTGTTTACTGATGACTATTTTCTGTCATGCTTCTTTTTTTGACTGAGTGAGGAGGGTGGAGGAAACTGGACATAGAAGTGTTAACAGTGAGTGTGGTTGTATGGACACTCCTGTTTAGCACTGTCATTGCCTGGGCCCTGTTGACCAACTGCATTTTACATTCAGCTATTTGAAAAAGAACGAATTATCATGCACATGCAAAAATCTAACCAGTATGTGCTGTGAGACATCATAAACTATTTTACAATCTGTATGCGTAAACACTGTGGACCTTCAGTTTGCTGTGTAGTTGTCTGGTTGTTATTGTACCATATAAAAAACACAGATCATATGTCAGATTGGGTGGAAGTCCCTTATGTCCTGCCCCTCCCTGTCCTGTGAGACTCTTTTATTATGGTGATGAATCTCTGGGCTTAAAAAGGTGTGACTCAAAGGAGGGTGGGCTAGGAAGGGATAACCCTCACTTTTTTACTACTCTTTCTGGCTTTACAGCCTGAACATCCTCTTCAGCAGCATGTCTTTGTTTAATACTGTAAGACCTAAAAAGTTCATGCTAAGCTCGAGTTCGTGCTAAGCATATACTAATTATTTAGGAAATCACTTTTATGTAATGAACATTATTTTGTGATTAAAGGCCTCTAATAAAGTCACTTTTATTTATTTAAAAAAGTAAAAGTTCTCTGCTTTGACAGACAAATCTTTTAAGTGCAGTTTTTTACCCTTTACTTAGCAATAATCACATATATATAAAGCACTTTAGGGTGGGGCAGTGGACAAAAAACAACTACTATAAGCTCTGAGCTTACACTATTATCAAGCACATGCTTATAGTGTCCAGCTACTCAACAAAAATAATATTTAGGCAAAAGGGTTAGGAAACACGTGTTAATTACTGAATTTAGACATTTCATTTAAACCCATTTCCACGGGTGTATATTAATAATTCATGTCTTTTGGACAATTGTATACTTCCAAAATTGTGGGAACAGTCTAGGGAAGGCTTTTATTTTGTTCCAACATGATAAAGTGCACAAAGCAAGGTCCGTAAAGGCATGGTTGGGTGGATATGGTGTGGAAGACCTTGACTGGCCTGCACAGAGCCCTGACCTCAAACTTGTTAGATACGTATGGAATGACATAATAATTAACAATTTTTTTAAACAATTTAAATTTATCAAATTGAAAGAACTCTTCACATATGTAAGAGTACATTATATGCTATGTAATAGAATTTTTTCCCCCAGTTTTTAATCAAAATAGAGGCGGGATGGCTTTTTTCTTTATTGTTACAATAAAAATGATGAGCTCTGGCTACCACATTCATTTTGGGCTATGTCTGCAGCACACATGGTATACTATACCACGCAATAGCAATTTTTGTAGAAGTGTAACTTTTATGTTGCCAGTTAAAACAAAGAATAAGACTAATGTATTTCCCGACGTATTTGTAAAAAAAAAAGAAGTATAATACTTTCATTTAATGGATGCTCTTATCCAAAAAAGAAAATTACCCCTTCGTTCGGGTCAGGTCCCCACTGAAGCAATGAGACCTTGCTCAGGGATCCACATTGCTAATTTCAGTGGACCTGAATGTTGAACCCACGACCTGATGGATAGCCCACCACCCTAATCACTGAGCTACCACACCCTCAATGCCTACATACCACATATTACATATATTGCAATTTTTTAAATGACACATAGCATACTTAATTTAATACTTATATTTTGTTCTGTAAGTTATCGTACAGCCAGCAGTGCGGTTCTTCTGCTTCTTTCTTACTTGCGCCTGCATCTATACTTAGATGATGGAGCGAGTGCTATTCAAATGCACCAACTAGTGACCCAGCAATTTTCACTGTTTTTTTTAGCTCATGTTCAAAGTAAAAAGAAAACAATCCTAACACAATTGTGTTTAAAAATCACAGAAATACTGAATTTTCATTATATGATTTATGATTGTGTTGGTTCACTCAATGTGCTGTAACTTGAATGTAAAGGTTTGTTTTGTGCTTCCTGAGTGAAAATCTTCAGTTCACTAAATGACTTGTTTAATACAATACAAATGTACAAAAACTTCTTGTTTACCAATTACCTATATATTTTCCTGATTCTTATTTATTGCACATTATATTTTATAGTAATATTTTATATGTACAAAGTTCTCCCCGGGCAGCATGGTGGCTTAGTGGTTAGCACGTTTGCCTCTCAGCACTAGGGATTCCCGGTTTGAATCCCCATCTGGGTGGAGTTTCCATGTTCTCCCCGTGTCCGCATGGGTTTTCTCTGGGTTCTCCGGTTTCCTCCCACAGTCCAAAAACATGGATCAAGTCAAGTGAATTCTCCAAATTGCCCTATATAGAGTGTGTTGGTGTGCATGTCTGTGTGAGTGAGTGTGTGCCCAGCAATAGATTGGCGCCCTGTCCTGGGTGTATCTGCCCAGCGCCCGAAACGTTCTCCCCTGGATGGGCATGGGGGGGAACCCCCCCACGACCCTAGTAGAGGATAAAGCGGAAGATAATGGATGCATGGATGGAAATGATATTAGTTTTGTTGACTTGTATCGCAAGCTTCTCAGTAATGTGTAAATTAGTAGTTTCAAATGTTTTTGCTTTTTCCTTGGATGTAGAATTGTTCCATTTTCAAAATATTTTTTATGTGTTATATACTCATATAGGGCAGCACGGTGGCTTAGTGGTTAGGACTTTCGTCTCTCAGCGCTAGGTATTCCCGGTTCGAATCCCCATCTGGGTGGAGTTTCTATGTTCTCCCCGTGTACGTGTGGGTTTCCTCCGGGTTTTCCGGTTTCCTCCCACAGTCCAAAAACATGGATCAAGTCAATTGAGTTCTCCAAATTGCCCCATGTGGAGTGTATTTGTGTGAGTGAGTGTGTGCCCAGCGATAGGTTGGCGCCCTGTCCTGGATGTGTCTGCCCGGCGCCCGAGACGTTCTCCCCTGGATGGGCATGGGGAACCCCACCGCGACCCTAATAGAGGATAAAGCGGAAGATAATGAATGAATATACTCATATAAATATCTAATGTTTTTTGCTCTAAATGAAAATGTTAAAGCAAACACAAGGCTCATTCAAACATATTGTTTTGCTCAAAGTTGTTCAAAGTGATTTTTGTCCTACTGAAGACTTTACAACAGTCTGGCTGCTTTTCATCTGACCTCGTACATTAACTATAATGAATTTGTAGAAAAACTGTTCTGGATTGTTTTTAATTCAGGCAGCATATTAAGGTAATTTTAAAGACTGGTGTTTAAATAGTTATAAAACACTTAAATTGTCTGGAACCAACAATCATTTCACAGTCAAAGGCACTAAAATCGCATTTTCTTTGATTTTAGTGGCTGGTGTGAACATTACTTTTATCTGCATAATTGTTATAATTGTAAATCCATAAATATATAGTTTTGCATGTGTAATAGTTAACAACAGCATTATCTTCTAATTTATCCTCTATTAGGGTTGCGATGGGGAGCACGTCTCGGGTGCTGGGCAGATACACCCAGGACAGGGCGCCAATCTATCGCTGGGCACACACTCACTCACACAGACACACGCTATATAGGGCAATTTAGAGAACTCAATTGACTTGATCCATGTTTTTGGACTGTGGGAGGAAACGGGAGAACCCGGAGGAAACCCACGCAGACACAGTGAGAACATGGGAACTCCACCCAGATAGGGATTCGAACCAGGAATCCCTAGTGCTGAGAGGCGAACATGCTAACCACTAAGCCATTGTGCCTCCCGGCTAGTTAACAACAACAAAAATAATTAATAAGATTTAAATAAATAAGAATAAGATTTTATAGCTTTTAAAAAAATATAAAAATTTTTCCAATCAATTTAAAGACAATCTAAATAACATTTGAGTAGTTTTTATGTTATGGCTTATTTTAAATTTTACAACATTTGCAGAATAACGAAGTACAAAAATAATTCCTTCCAAACTGTTTTAAATTTTTTTTTTAGATTTGCATTCATTTGACTATGCTGTTTACAGACATAGTTTGTTTAACTTAGTAAAGAAAAGTTACTTGAGAAGTTGCATTAGCCTTTTAACTGAGAAATGAGTGCAAAGGTCAGCAGTGTAAGATGATTTTATGATTTAGAAGTTGATTTCAGAAAGATATAATGTAATATTGTAATGAGTCAATCATGCTGTATCAGTATTTTAGCAATACATTTGCAGACTCTCAAGAAGAAAGCTTTAAAGAAAAAAAGAGGAGACAGAAAAATCCCCAGGGAAAAAAATATGGGGATTAGGTGTACCTTTCTAAAATCTTCCCTTTAGCTATCTGTGGGGTAGTTAAGGATAACAAACACAACTTTATTTACTTTAGAGACACGTTCTATAGCTTTATTATTATTATTATTATTATTATTATTATTATTATTATTATTATTATTATTATTATTATTATTATTATTATTATTATATAGTTTATTAGCATTTCCTCATAACTACTGACTTGTGATGTTCTCATTTGTAAGTCGCTTTGGATAAAAGTGTCTGCTAAATGACTAAATGTAAATGTAGTATAAATGCCATGCCAGTCTGTATGTCTTTAAAACTAATAATGTTTTTTTGCAAACTTGTTATATTTATTTTTGTGCTTGTTGCTTATGTAACAAAGAAAAACATTACATTTTATTTTAAACATTTTATTTTATTTAAAAACAGCAATAGAGATGTAGATTATTGGTTTGCTATGGCAGGATTTGGTGAAAGACAAGACATTGAGGTTGGCCATCAACAAGCAGCGTCAAGCGTGTGAATTATTCTAGTAAGAGAATGATGACTAACTCAGTAATTGATATCAAGCCATCATTCACAAATACCTGGGTAACCACATATTTTGTTTACAATTGGTGTAAGACGCTTGTAAGAGACCTACTAGGGTTGCGGGGGGCTGGGTGGGTGATCCATGTCTATCCAGGGGAGATAGTTTTGAGTGCTCAGGACAGGGCGCAAATCTATCACTGGACACACCACCAACACATACACAAACAATTTAGATAGGGGCATTTTAGAGCAGCCAATTCACCTTGAATTCATGTTTTTAGACTGTGGGGACAAAGAGGAAACACACACAGATTCGAATAGAACATAGCTTTACATAGTGGGGATTCAAACCCGATCTTAATGACTCAGCAATACAGAGTTGTGTAACCTGTGCGAGTAAAAGTTTAGACTAATAAGCATTATTTTAGAGGTCAAAAAAGCTATATTTTGTTTAGTTGTTTTAAATAAATGTTCATGTTTTGTCCACTACATACTAGAAGTACCTGAACTCATAAATGACTATCAAGACAAAACTCATCTGTCAACATTACAGTACTTCGGGAAAAAATGTTTTGGCAAAAGTTTTTACAGATGTTTTTAGGAATTTTGTTGGCAGAGTGGGTTTAAGGTTAAGAAAGCAGGAAGATCCAATAGATGTAAACTGAGCCATACTCAACATCTCAACCTCATTCGTCTCAAATTATGTTCCTGTACCATGACAGAAAGTAAATCAAAACTGCTGCTTTATGAATACAGCAGAAAAATCATTTTATCTGCAATTCCAAAACACATTGTTCTGCTGTAGAGATCCACCTTAAGTAATCTACGTTAATTACCTTTTGCTGTTTAGATGACTTAACCTACATTCCTGTTATAATCATTACTTACATGGAAAGCACTGTAAAAGTTCACAGGGCACGCATTATTCTTATTTAAACATAGAGTATATTTCATTGGCTGAGTAACGGCTCTGATGCATCATGATAAAGCCAGTCATGGTGAATCACAGCATAGCAGGAAATGGGTTTTAAACACAGTTACAAGGCAGATGGTGTTTTGAAGGCTCCTCCTATTCTACCCACTCATTTCTTCCAGCTGTATTGATTTTGGTTTTTAATAGATTATTAAAGTCAGTGTGCAATACAATATGCCTGTATAATACAAAAAATCAAGGGTGTACCATTCCACAGACCAGTTTCATTGTTCATTGAAATGCAATATTGCAATACAGCCAGTTAAGCATCTTATATATACATATTATTAAGCTGTATCCTAAAGATATTTGCATTTGATATTTAAATGTTAACATAAAATATTTTAATTTCATAGAACTCCAAAATACACTGGATTAAATAATTGGCATCTTATGCATAATATCTGATAGCATAGTCTTTGAAAACACTCACTTCCTGTAACCATTAATGATTTTTCGTTACTAAAGTATTAGGCTATTTTGTGCAAACTGCTTCAAGTCATTTAGATTTACTCAAGTGCAGAATCTGGGGAACACTCTGGGAAGGATACCAGTCCATTCCAGTGCAGATACACAGAGAAACTATTCCACACACAAACTATGGACACAGGTAATTTAGTGATTGTAGTTCACCTACTAGAATGCTTTTTGACCTGAAATGAATATTGTACAAACAGAAGCATAATACGTGAACACCTTGTGCCACCTGTGCTGCCTCCTTGAACATTTAGTAGACGTTGTAATCCATCAGTTGTAATCTAACCTTTCCTATGAGACAGGGCAGGTGTTCTTGTCTAGCTCATAGCCAGGGCAGAGGCATTTATTAAGACTTTAACATTGATTTCGAGTCCTGGTCTTTCATTGTTTAGGCAGTTTAAGAAATATTAAAATATTAACTAGAATGCAAGTTAATTAATTTATATATTTTCTATTCTATTTAAATAATTTTCACAAGTGTGACTTTTTTTGTTCCTTAAAGTAAAATATGTACAAATTCTGGATAAAATGCTCTGATTGTTAGTGCACAAACATATGGTTTATTTTATGTGGAACTAACATCAAAGTTGCAGTGGAATCAAAGTACACACTCTCTTTGGTCTGCTGGCTTCACTGTGTAAGAACAGGTGAGGGAAATATCCTTTTATTTCCTATTTATTGGATTGGCAGGCCTTGGATTTATTGGCATAACACATCTGTTTGGAGTTTGGAATATATACCTGTGTGTATATATATACATATACTGTGTATATATATATAATAACTTCATCTGTTTTATCTCACATCATTTTGACACACAGGGGATGTGATAGTCATCCGAAGCCATGTATAGCCTTCCTGTCACAAGCATCCCTTCTTTGCCTTCCCTTTCTCTACACTACATCATTGGTTGTGTGCTGTAAAAAAGGTCATACTATCTTAGTTAACTGACGCTAACCAAAGTGGTTCTGATGTAAGTGTACTGGTTCGCTTTGCCTTTGGCTCTTATTTCACCCATGGTGTTCATGTGAGACAGCTCTAGCTTTTCTTCCCTTTTATTTTATGCATCCCCTCTCTTGAACAGTCCCACATGTGGGCAAGAGCTGTGCCATGCTGTGGCTGTCACTCAGTAAGTAAGATCCCGAAGGCAAGAATGATCAGGCAGTTTCACTCTCTTGTGAGCGGGCTTAATCTCTTAAGGCAGCAGAAATATTTGGACTATTCAGGATTCTTTTTAAAGAATGGATAGATGTGTGAAGTGAAGTGGTGTGTACTCTACACTTTCATTCTGTAAGTTTGTGCAACAGTACACATTTTGAGCTTGCTTAATTTTTACTTTAAATGCTTAATGTCAGTGGATCATTTCAATAACGAGAAAGGAAGTATAATTTGTTATTGTTTGTAATTAAGATAATTTATTTCAGTCTGATTGTTGCCATACTGCTCTTATATAATTGTAAGAGCACAGTTAGTACAAACGTTTTCCATAAAAAATCATACACCTTTCGTGTCTTATGTCTGTTACCAAAGGAAACGAATGTTCGTTTAGCAGAGGAAAACAAAGCTGTTGCAGGATGGTTTTGCTTGACATGTATTAATATTAATGCATTTTATAAATTAAACATAAAGCATTTAAACTAAAGCATCTAACTGTATATATTTAGATGGCACGGTTGCACATAGGGAGAAGAAAACATTGTTGTGTGCAATGAAATAGAGCCTGAAAGAAGTTAATGCATAAAGATTCAAAGTGATAAAATACATGTCAAATATTTTGTTGTACAAAATGTCTAATCTGTATACAAATAAATAGAACTTCACTTAAATCCTTTTTGTTTTTCTTTTAGCTTTCTCCTTAAAGCCTCATTATCCTATTTTAGTCTGTGTTTGCCATGAGCATTGCAATATCACCTGTGGGCAGTGAGGCTGCCTCACCTATGATTACCTCCATCACCCCAACTTTGGAAGCCAACCAGAAGGAGGACTTATGTGGGCAAAATGGAACTGGCGATGGAGTTCTTCAAGGTCCGGAACACCATCAAAGATATCAAAAACCCCCTCCTTTACACACAGGAGCTGACTGGAAGGTGGTCCTGCACCTGCCAGAGATAGAGACCTGGTTGAGAACCACAGCAGAAAGAGTGAGAGATCTCACACAGTCTGTGCAACAAGACAGCCTCAACAGGCATGTGGATGTTCACCTGGTACAGCTAAAGGTAACAGAGTGTGCTTACTATATTTATATTTAGTATGTGTTATGTTTTAAAAAGTATATAAAAATTATATAGAACTGTATGTACTGTTGCATTTTTATTGAGAAAGAAGTCCATGTAGACTTATTGCAAGACTTATTACATCATAACGGTTCTTATATTTCAGAACAGAAAAGCTTTAGCAGTCTGAAGCTAAACTGCTCTGTAGGTAAAGTGTCGATGATCTGTGTATTCTTCAACAAGCTACCCATTGTTGTTAATTAGCTGTATTTCAACAGACTTTTTCATTTGTTGTAGCTGTAATATGGAGCCAATGACAAAACACTTGTATGTGCAAAGGGCAAGCTTCAGTATTCTGAATGCTTAAAAGCAATCTTTGATATTTTAGACCTTGATGTTTTCCCCACCCTTTTGTGTCCAAAAATTAACTGGGGTCAAAATAATTATTTAAAATAATTTTTTTTTATATAAATCCAATAAGGTGCCAGAAACCATATTAGGTTTGGACCATGTATTGTGGGTAAATATCTGCATGTAACCCCCCCTGTTTTTTGCCAATAATCAGATATTAAGAACCCTTACAGACACAGACCTGTGCATGTTTATCTTAATAACTAGTGTTTTCTTAATAATCAGTGTTTTCTCATGTATACAAAATATGACCTGTAGAATTTATGATGTTCAGATGCAGAAAAAAACAGGCAGTATGTTTTACCAAGTGATTACTTTATAGAGCTAACCCTAACCCTAACCCTAACCCTAACCCATATGATATTGGCTTTTACATTCTAATTTAATACTGGAACAGTTTAAACGTCAAAAAATTTGGGCCCACAAAGAGGGGAAAAGGAAAAATAAAAATAAATTAATTACTATTTAAATATTAATTAAATATTTAAATAGTAATTAATTTATTTTTATTTTTGTTATTTAATAACTTATTAAAGCAAAAAATATTAATAAACCAACCAAAGCAGTTATTGTCTGATAAGTACATGTAATAATGACTGCTGAAAAACTTTTAAGGTATCATTTATCTAAAAAATGCATTTACCAACACATCATCTGAGTTAGATGTAGTATGCTGATTAATGTTGGCCTGATGAAGTAGGTGCATGTTACATTTAATGATTTGTTTAATGCACTGGTGCACAGTGGCTTGTTTTACCTGTTATGCATAATACCTAGGGGTGCTTTTAAACTACTTTTTAATTAAAAATACTAAAACCTAAATTGCCCATAAATATCTTTTTATACTAATACCAATCTGAGTCATAAGGAACCTGTGTTATAGTTTGGGCACACTGTATATTTAGTAGTTTGTCTTAATCCTAATATTTATTTAAGTTTTATTCATAATATTTATTTAAGTTTTTTAGTCTTGTCGTATAATATTTAAATTATGTTTTGGTTACTCTAAGGGTCAAGTAAGAAACTTCAGGTTAGGCTTTTTAGGGTAATTGATTGTTGCTTTTATATTTTGCTGGTAGTTACTTGAATCCAATGCTCTTTTTCCTGCCCCTGCTGTGCATATATCTTATGTCAGATGGTGTTGTGATTTCATGAAAAAAAAATAAAATAAATAATAATAATAATAATATATATATATATATATATATATATATATATATATATATATATATATATATATATATATATATACAGTGGGTTGCAAAAGTATTCATACCCCTTGAACTTTTCCATATTTTGTCACATTACAACCACAAACATAAATATATTTCACTGGAATTTAATGTGAAAGACCAACACAAAGTGGTATACAATTGTGAAGTGGAATGAAAGTTATACATGAA
>JAFMOD010000470.1:640386-651012 GCA_019802435.1 Corydoras maculifer | reverse complement strand
ACAAAGTATTGACTCAGGGGGGCTGAATAATTTTGCACATCGCACTTTTCAGTTTTTTATTTGTAAAAAAATTGTTGATTCATGTATAACTTTCATTCCACTTCACAATTGTATACCACTTTGTGTTGGTCTTTCACATTAAATTCCAGTGAAATATATTTATGTTTGTGGTTGTAATGTGACAAAATATGGAAAAGTTCAAGGGGTATGAATACTTTTGCAACCCACTGTATATGAGTAAGTTTTGTTACTGCTGTTATATGTAGCTGTAGCATGTGGTGCAGTCTTTTAGCAGCAGCTGTGCCGAATATGGAGAGGGCTAGTGGGGTGTGTGTGGTGGTTCTCACAGTTGTGGCATCCACATTCCCTTCTGAGCCCTTCCTTTTTACTGAACAATGTCCACAGGGTGGGTGTAAAGCACATACATAAGTAACACAAGCAAGCATGCTCTGACTCATACTGCAGACACACATAATCAGCCCTCTCTGAAGTGTATTTATACTATGCAGATACAGGATTGATCTGAAATGCTTTGCACCTGCTTGTGGGCATTTATTCTATTTATTTATTTATGTAGTCCCATCATTTTGGACAATTTAAATAATCCAAGCACTTAATAATTTTAATCAGATTAAATAATAGAGATGAGACAGGGGCAGATGGCACAGTGGCTTGGTGGTTAGCGCGTTCGCTTCTCAGCGCTAGGGATTCCCGGTTCGAATCCCAATCTGGGTGGAGTTTCCATGTTCTCCCCGTGTCTGTGTGGGTTTCCTCCGGATTCTCCGGGTTTCTTCCCACATTCCAAAAACATGGATCAAGTCAATTGAATTCTTCAAATTACCCCATATAGAGTGTGTTTGTGTGTGTGTGTGTGTCTGTGTGAGTGAGTGTGTGCCCAGTGATAGATTGGCGCCCCATCCTGGGTGTATCTGCCCAGCGCCCGAAACATTCTGCCCTGGATGGGCATGGGGAAACCCACGGGGAAACCCCTGCGACCCTAGTAGAGAATAATGCGGAAGATAATGGATAGATGGATGGAGACATGAGTAAGATAAGATAGTTTGATCTAACAGTTATGGGTCAATTTGTGGAATCAGTGCCATCCATTATTCCCTAGTCATTTTATTGTTTGTAATTAATAGTAGCTGATTAAGGGCGACACGGTTGCTTACTGGTTATCACGTTCGCCTTTCAGCGCTGAGGATAAAGGTTTGCATCTTGATCTGTGTGAAGTTTCTATATTTTCCTGTGTCTGTGTGGGTTTTCACCTACCGTCTACAACATGGATTGAAGGTAAATTGGCTGTTCTTAATTGCCCCTATGTAAATTATTCCTATCTAATGTGAGTTAAAATCAAATGCGTAATATGATTATAAAGATTGATTCCACTCAAAGGATTTAAAATAGTGAGAGACAGTGATTCTTGGCACCCTGTAGATTGTATCAAGCTTCTATATAGTCATGCACTAAAACAAGTTCACATGGTATAGTCATGCTTTACAGAACATATAAGAGTTCTGTTTAAGGAAAGGTAGTTCTCCATGAAAATCCTGGTAAAATGCAGATCTATAGCCTCTTCCCAGAGTTTGTGGCCGAACTAAGGAATACTGTCGATCTGTTTCCTAGGAATGTTGTAAGTCTGTAGCCTTTTCCACAGACTTACAGCCAAACTCTGCAGAATTGAACACTCTTATCTATTATTTATTGTTCAATTTATCGATTCTGCTCAATGCTATAATAAAGAACATACAATTAATCAGAGAAGAGAGAGAGAGAGAAGATAGAGAGAGTGATAGAGAGAGACAGAAAATCAGGTAATAGAATATATTTTATGTTTTGGGTCTGAAAAATCTGTTCTCCACTCTTACTTGCATTCCGGTGTGTGATATTATATCTGGCTGAAATGCCAGTTTCTTTTTTTTTTTTATTACACATGATTCATTATTCTATTTTGCCTTATTGCAATTTAATAATAATACAAAAATAAATAAATAAATAAATAAATGTTTAAATGGTTTGTAAGCTTCGGAGCCTTTAAAGTATAATTATGTCTTGCTCTACTGTCCCCTAACAGCAGCTGCCAAACACACTTGCACTTGGGTATTCTAAGTGAACTCAGCACTATGGCTGTAAGCAGGCTGTGAGGTCAAATCCCAAAATAGACATGTGGCTGCATACAGTTTGGTAAAAAAAAACTCCTACAGAGAGAAGGGGAGAGAGAGAGCGAGGGGAAAAAACACGTTATTGTTGAGGTGGGAGACACTGACTGTGTAGACATGTGAGACATATGACAGTATTACCATTAATGACACATCCTCAACCTAAGGTTCTCGCTGTCATGAGCCACTGAATCCTTTTCTACTCTTGAAGTTATACACTTTTGCTATTTTGTCTGATCTTCATCAGCTCATGAGTGGTATGTATGCATTTTTTGGATCTGCTACACTTGCATGTACAAAAGAAAACTGTTTATGAGACTTAAGCTAGTATTAATAAGAAAACTAGAATCCGATTACTCTGCAGCCGCTTAGTTTGTCTTCATTCACTTTCAGGCAGTGTGCGGATACGGGAAATTGCATTTATTTTTCTATTACAAAATATTAAATAAACCTTCTAAAATGGATTTGATTTATTTACAGAGTCTGTTCAAGAAGGTTTTTGTGTTTTTCCTAATTCCACTGTAACTGTTCGCCATGGAACATGGTACATGCATGTCGTTTTATTATGTGGCTGGAATGCACATGTTAAGGAACAGTTATGACTTGAGAAGCCTTAGTGTTTTGAAATCCTCTTCACTGTATATCTGTCTGAGTGTATCCTGAACTTTTTGAATATCTGATAATGATAGCAATACTTAATGTATAACATTACAACATACCATTTTTATTGTGAAGCTTAAACACTCAGCTGGCAAAGGACCAACACAGAGTATTATGTTATATAATCACATAATCACACGGCACTAGGGATTCCCGGTTCGAATCCCCATCTGGGTGGAGTTTCCATGTTCTACCCGTGTCTGCGTGGGTTTCCTCCGGGTTCTCCGGTTTCCTCCCACAGTCTACATTTACATTTACATTTGGTCAAATTCAAATTTTTTTTATCCAAAGGGACTTACAAAGTGAGAACAGGGTTAATCACAACATCCCTGGAGCTATGAGGGTTAAGGGCCTTGCTCACATTGGTAACTTCAGTGAACCTGGGATTTGAACCGCCAACCTTCAGATTGACAGTCCAACACCCTGACCACTGAGCTACCACTCCCCAGTCTAAAAACATGGATTAAGTCAATTGAGTTCTCCAAATTGCCCCATATAGTGTGTGTATGTGTGTGTGTTGGTGTGGGTGTGTGCCCAGCAATAGGTTGGCGCCCTGTCCTGGGTGTATCTGCCCAGTGCTGGAAACGTTCTCCCCTGGATGGGCATGGGGAACCCCCCCACCCCCCGCGCGACCCTAATATAGGACAAAGCGGAAGATAATGAATAAATGAATGAATGAATTATTCTTGGTACATTAATGACACTGGCGTGATGGTGTTGGTATGCTTGTATGACTAGATCAGACACAGACTTGCTGCTAAATCATTTAACCAGTGTCTCCTCACTGTTCACTCTATTTGACATTTCATTACTGCACATTGTGAATGTAAAATCAAGGGGAGGAGCTTTTCTATTGTTCATTCATAATGGACTGTCCAACACTCATATAATAACTTATAATAAACAATAATACATTTAGAGAATAAAGAGGACGTCCAAAGTAGAAAAATACAACGACTACAATATGTAATAGTAGAACTTTAAAGTGCATAATAATTAGAATTAGTAAAAGGGTTAATGTGTGTAGAAAAAAAGAGGTGTACTTCATGAATTATTTGTTTTTTACTGAAATAATAATTCGGAATGTATCGCAAAATGTCCATTTTATCCAGTTTGAAATATTAGGTTGTTGACTCTCACTGTAGTGTTTATTTATAATCAAGTTCTGGCAAAAGATTTGTGTAGAAACTCTTTCATATTGGCAGATTGTCTGACCTACATTCAGACATGCCATGATATTTTAGGAGGCATGAAGCACTAGTGCCAAGATTCTTGGGCTGTTGGCTACTATGCAGATTCGTCATGGAGTGGCATTTGTTTGGCATTTCTGATGTATTCCAGTCTTGGGTATTTATACTGCATGTACTGTGGTGCTTAAAAGTTTATAAACCCTTTTCAAATTATGATCCTAAATATTATCAACTTTTCACAAAAGAAGAAAACAAACACAATTATATAAAGTAAACAAGCTATTGTACTTTGTTACTTTCCAAGCATGAGAAAGGCGTATTTCATTTCATATTGTTAATGACATGAAGCTGTATTGCCTTGCAGGTTTTCTTCCTTAATTTGAAGGGTCCTAGTCTTTATTAGGAGGGTCAGATTACCCTTCCACATTCCCCCATGAAATAGACTTCAGTAGTAAAATAGAATTATACATAATTTACTTGGCAACTATTTTATAACATTGTTTCTGTAAATCAGCATTAAGCACTATCCTTACCCCTAGTACCAGCAGCTGTTATGATTATCACAGATGCTATAGCATCCTCTTACTAAGGATTTTAACATCTGTACAACATCAGTGGCTAATTACTGACAGGAACAGTTACAAATGATACAGTAGCAAAAGAGGGAATTGTGGAAAATCATCAAATCAAGTTATATATTGTTAGAGTTATGTGACATCTGCAGCTTGATGGCTTTTTATATATCTATGATTCTATGATGATCATGTTGATCTGGGATATTGACTAATGCTAAGTGTGTGATATTGCTTCATCATGGTAATTGCAATAATTTTTTTTTACTATTGCTTTTCTTTTTTGTTTTTTGGGTTGCATGAGGTTGGATACAGCTCACCCAATTTTACCACCTTGCCATGCCTTGTTAGATGAGCCTATAAACTTATTTTGAACAGAACAGTTACTTCCAACTTGTCAACTTGAAGTCAAACACAATAACATCATTCTTGTGAAGAGGTTGCTTTATTGGCTAAATAATCATCTTGTGAAAATTTTAAGTGCTGGAATAGTTTCTATAAAATATATTAATAATTAATTATGAATAAGTTTAGACAATTCAATTTTCTAAACTTTTTATTGAGTATATTTTTTTAGTATTTTGATCAACTAATTTTTTTAACAGATGGAAAAATCCTCAAAAATGATTTAAATGTTAAAAGTTCTTAATGACAAAGGTCTGCTGTGATTTTTTTTTGCTAATAGTTGCTCTGGTATGGACCACAAGCCCATACTTATGAGGAAGTGTAAAAAGATAGTATGCTATACTTTTATACTTACATATGTCATAATTTTTGGGACAATTCACAGTGTAAACATGTTCTTTTTATTTAAAGGATCATCGGTGTCTTCAGCATGTGCTGCTTGTGTACAGTTCAGAGACACTTAGTTGTTTACACAATGATATTTCTCATGAATTATTTATAAGTCTGTGTGATATGATTCAAGGACAAAATGGGGAAGTATAGCATGTATGTTTCTTGGTCGATCCTTCATAGAGTATTGTGAAACATTTCTGTGCTTTTTATATTTTTTTCTATAAAATCACTGAGTTTTTATTTTAAAACTGCTAAAGCTTTTCTCTGTCCTTATAAAATTCTTCACAGTATAGATTCAGATATTCAGATATTATCCATTCATGTCATTATTTTAAAATTCAAATTTAAAGAGTAGCTTAATGAGTAGCTTGTGATTTTTATGTATATGGCATAAATTCTGTAAATTTGTAATAAAATTGAATTAAAACTGTTTGTGTGATTAACACAGGACATCTGTGAGGACATATCAGATCATGTAGAGCAAATCCATGCTCTACTGGAGACTGAGTTCTCCCTGAAGCTTCTGTCTTACTCGGTAAACATCATTGTGGACATTCGAAGTGTGCAAATCCTCTGGCACCAGCTCCGAGTGTCTGTCCTCGTTTTAAAGGAGAGGCTTCTCCAAGGTCTGCAGGACTCCAACGGCAACTACACTCGGCAGACAGACATACTGCAGGCCTTCAGCCAAGACCAAGACCAGGTCACATACATTGCATATCTCATGTGGATAGTCTCATGTGACACATCACATATTACAGTAGCTTAACACACACTGTGTCAAACACAGAACAGAATTAAATACAAAAGTCAGATATGTACAGACATACATGTTGTGAAACATGTTTTAATTGCTTTCAATTTTGGTTGGGTCATTTTGCATTTAAGCATTTGTGCTTGTAAGATTAGGCCTTCTGATATCCAACAAAAAGATGAAAGGATGAAACAACAATTCTCCCAACCCAGTTGTGCTTTTGTTCACTTTACACAAATTAAAATGGTTTAAAAAAAGGCACAGTATTACTGCATTAAACAGGCTGTGCAAAGAGGGCTGATAAGTTGTTATCCACTTTACATTGACATGTAATACACAAATTACAAATATAAAAATGCAAATATAAAAGTTTTCAATGTTTCTGTAACCATTTTATTAAACACACTTAATTTGGTATCTTACTTCCAGGCGCGCCTGGACTCTCTTACAGAGGTGGATGATTCAGGTCAGCTGATTATTAAATGTAGTCAAGATTACTTCTCTCTGGATTGCGGCATTACCGCTTATGAGCTGGGTGACTACAGCCCCGGTGATGAGCCAGAGGGCAGAGGACTTGGCCAAGATTCACGTTCTCTCTATCCTGAACTGGAACTGGACTTCCCTGAATTGCTTCAGAGTGTGAATCTACTGACAATTGCAGCCTCCAGACAAAGTCAAGAATCATCTTCACCATTAGAGGAAAAGCAAACTAATTCAGCAGTTGGTTCTGTGGGGGAACCCAGCGAATTCGGTATGGAGTTGGGGAAACAGAACAGGATTATGGACCAGGCTGCAGTCACAGAAACAGTTATGCAAGATAGCATCCTTAATGCAGAGAACAGCTTTTGTCTGTCCAGGCATCCGCAAATTCCGCAAAGTAACAGTGAGCTTTCACCCACCCAACCCAAGAAGCCCATGTATGTTGAAGTGTCTGATCCACATTACCAAAATGACATTAGCAGAAGCACACCATCTGTTCTGGATCTGCCTGATCGTTCAAAGTTCTGGCTGGAGCTGACAGCGGTTTATCCAAACAATGGGAGCCACTCTGAAGAAAATCTTCATATCATAAATGTAAAGAATCAAAAGGGAAGTCACCCCACCAATTTTCAGAAGGTTTTAGCCTCTGGCAGAGTGCAACAGTCTCTTCAGAGGAGCTCATCTGAAACTTGGCAAGAAAACAACACAGAGAAAAGTATTCTGCTCTCCACTTTAAAAAGTCGGCACATTAAAGCCAAACAGGCAAACAGTAATTCCTCTAGTCCTCTCCTGTCCTCAGGAGAAGACCATGATGTACGTGAAAGCTCTTCCAGTTTGGATGGTTATATTCCTAACACAGACTCTGTGATCGTTGAGCCTAGGCAGGCATCCCATACACCCCTGAAGTCCCAGAGCCCTAGATATGAGTGCTGGTATGGTTCAGATGAATTCCTTTCCCTTCCTGCTCAGCTGAAAAAGACAGAAATGCTGGCATCAAAGTTGGAGAGCTTGGCACAGACACTACCCTCACGGGATCTAGAGCAGGATGTGGATAATTGGGAGCTGACAGAGGCAAATCCAGAATGGGAGAGCAGTACCCACCTGTCCTCTTCCCAGGCTTATAAAAAACACATCTCAACTGGACGATATTCCTCCTCATCCAGTGATATTGCTCCATCCTTAGATGAAAGTATAGAGTCTGGGCCTCTTAGTGATCTGCTGTCAGAAGATGAAGGCAGGCAGAGTGGAGCCAAATTCCATAGAGCTGAAAGTGTAATGGAGCCACTTATAGCTTCCAGGATGGTTCTCCAGTATACACCTCTGATACAGCAGCTATTGGATCACATTCAACACCAGGACAACTACCAGGACATTTGGGAAAGGATAGAGGTGAGGATACTCAAACAGTCTTAAAATGTACTGCATAACCTTATCTAGGCTTCACATTCACATTTATTTACTGATGCAAACTAAACTACGCATTTTTTTTGTGCAAGCTGAAGTTAAAGTACTGTGTGTGATAATGCACAGCACTGTAATGTCTAACAAAGCCAGCATGACTATAAATAGCATTTCAAGTTATAGTTTCTAAAATCTGTACATGCAAATCTACAAACCTTGTCCTTAATTAATATAGATTTTGGATTGGATGTTGGATTATAATATTCCCTTTGAGAAAATGCATGTTGGACCATGTTCCAGACAGCATTTATAAAAACAATTAGTATAAATATTGTAAAAAGATTAATCAGTACAATGCATTTTAATTCGTTTATAATAATAAAAAACGGGCGGCACGGTGGCTTAGTGGTCAGCACGTTCGCCTCTCAGCGCTAGGGATTCCCGGTTCGAATCCCTATCTAGGTGGAGATGGATTGGCGCCCTGTCCTGGGTCTATCTGCCCAGCGCCCGAGACGTTCTCCCCTGGATGGACACGGGGAACCCCACCACGACCCTAATAGAGGATAAAGCGGAAGATAATGAATGAATGAATAATAAAAAACATTTACAAAGTGACAAATTAACTTTGAAATGTTTAAATTGTACATTACTGCCATCTAGCGGCCAAATTAAATACTACAGTATAACCTTCTAATATAATAAGCCTATTATGATACAGTAGATGAATTAAATATCAATCTTAACAGTAAATTTTAGTACTGGTGTGTGATAAAGTGTATTTATTCATTTACTACAATCACAATTTCTTCATAACCCCACAAAATTTCTTGTCTAATTTGTTTACGTTCATTGCTGTGATATGTTTGGTACATAAAAACCTGTTTAATCTATAAACACAGTGTGTTAGTGGGGGCAGTCATAGACCTGAAGGTCCCCAGTTTAATTTGCTTCCTGGTCACCATTTCTAAATCTGCCTAATGCTCCAGGCTCGTGTGTTTACTTCACTAGAGTGTGTATATGAGTGTGTGTTTCACTGCAAAGATGGGTAAAATATGGAGAACCATTTCCTCTGTGTGTAGGCACAGTAGGGAAAATAGAATACCAAAAAAACTGTATTTACATTGAGTGTGTGTGGGTGGGTGTGTGAATAAGTGTGGTGGGTGTGGGTGCGAGTCAGGCTGAATGGGCCAGGCAGCAGCCGCATCTACCTGAGATGATGTGTGTCACTGGGGGAGGTGATTGATTACATTAGCATGTGGCCCCTGGAGATGACTTTATCCTCCCAGCAACAGACAGCTGGCAGCTGAAGTGCCAACGAGGGAAGTCTCAGAGGCCTAGTCGAGTGTGACGCCTTTGACCAACCTCCCCTTCATCTTCTTGTCTTTCTCTTTTTTTAGTCTTCCTTCATGTCCTTCTATCCTGCCAGCAATATCTACCTTGTCTCTCTGTTCTTGTGTGCTGCACTCTCTCACTTTTAAAAGTAATGAGTTATATATCATTTGAACCCCCTGTCCTTGTAATATACTTTCCCTCTTATTACAGTGTCCAGAGGATACATGTTCATCTGCACTCAACATTTTATTGTTGCAGAAGACAGGATTCGGTCGTGTATATATGTGTAGTTCCTTCCTGGAAAAATAATAAACTTATGCTTTTTAAACTCAAGGGCTTTTGAAAACTATAGTGCTGTTTGCTTTGTATCATCTGTTCTGCTGGTTTATGTGCTACAATGTAATAAATATCATTCATTCATTATCTCCCGCTTTATCCTCTATTAGGGTCGTGGTGGGGTTCCCCGTGTCCATCCAGGGGAGAACGTCTCGGGCGCTGGGCAGATAGACCCAGGACAGGGCGCCAATCCATCTCTGGGCACATACTCATTCACACAGATACACTCTATATGGGGCAATTTTGAGAATTCAATTGACTTGATCCATGTTTTTGGACTGTGGAAGGAAACCGGAGAACCCGGAGGAAACCCACACAGACACGGGGAGAACATGAAAACTCCACCCAGATGGGGATTCGAACCAGGAATCCCTAGCGCTGAGAGGCAAACGTGCTAACCACTAAGCCACCATGCCGTCTGTTATAAATATTATAAATATATTTAAGATTTATTTTTAATTAGAAAAGTCAAATGAAGTATATTGAAATATGTATTTGAAGTCTTATAATACATTTTAAATAATACATGAAAGTTTTAATTCATTAATAAGGCTAGCTAAAATTGGACAACTTGTCAAAAATGTCATATTGAGATTATCATTGACAATACTGCCAATATTGTGATTGCACAAATAATTGACAAATTGTATCAATTCATTATTTTAAACTAGGGTAAAATACTAAACAAACAGCACTATTTCTTATGTACTAAATATTGTTAAAAATTTAATAATATACAGTGGGTTGCAAAAGTATTCATACCCCTTGAACTTTTCCATATTTTGTCACATTACAACCACAAACATAAATATATTTCACTGGAATTTAATGTGAAAGACCAACACAAAGTGGTATACAATTGTGAAGTGGAATGAAAGTTATACATGAATCAACAATTTTTTTACAAATAAAAAACTGAAAAGTGCGATGTGCAAAATTATTCAGCC
>JAFMOD010000470.1:587435-640377 GCA_019802435.1 Corydoras maculifer | reverse complement strand
TTGCACTCAGGGAAAAGGGGGCTGAATAATTTTGCACATCGCACTTTTCAGTTTTTTATTTGTAAAAAAATTGTTGATTCATGTATAACTTTCATTCCACTTCACAATTGTATACCACTTTGTGTTGGTCTTTCACATTAAATTCCAGTGAAATATATTTATGTTTGTGGTTGTAATGTGACAAAATATGGAAAAGTTCAAGGGGTATGAATACTTTTGCAACCCACTGTATATATTATGACCAGACAGTGTGTGCACACATTTCTTTATTATGGGTGTAGAGCATAAGCACAGGAATAGGTTGTCCCATTTTAAACAGGCCTGTTTTTATTTAAATGTTCATCTAGTGATAAGGTTGCAGACTACAATCACTTTTTCAACAGAATATGACGCAGGCATGTCTCATATAAACAACACGAATGTAGAAGTAATGTACAGTAGCTTCCCTACAAAAATTGTGTTACATCATGTCAGCCTCCAGAGGGTGAAACATCTGTGCTGTAGATATAAAAGGCTCATTTTAAGACCAGAAATACACAATTTATAGTTACAGGTGATAATTCTTACACTTTAAACCAGATATTATGTTGCTATATAATTACACAGCCTGACATTGTTGTTGCTATTTGATTAATTATTCAGTACTAATTAGAAATCATTCATAACTATATAATGGATTTTTTTTTTAAACAAAGACGAGTAGTCAATTTTAAGAACTAGGCAGTTTGTTTAATTCAAACCACATTTTGGGAAAAATTCCGACAACGCAATTATAAAGAAAACATGTAATTTGTTATTGTAAAATATAATTTAAAACTTTATTTAACAAACAACATGACAAACAAAAGCTTTTTAGTGTGCAATAAAAAAAAACTTAAATTACTTTTATTCAATATGAAAAATAAGTTTAAAAGAGTGCCTGCAACACACTGAAAAAATGTGGGAGAAAAGCAAAATAAGACAGCTGTTCTGAGAGGTTCCATAGTTAGTAACAATGGGTAACAGGTGAAGTATTCAAGATAGTGTATTTAATTACTGTAAGTTTCAAAGCAGCATCCATAAAAGTCTCAGAGGTTTAGTCTTTGTAAAAAGTAAGAGATCGTGGTTAAATACTTTGTGCCAGACCTTCATAAGAAAATTGCCAGCAACCTTTTGAAGAAAAGATTCAGATACCATTTCCAGTAGGAAAATCCATGCACCATAGAAAAAAAAACACTATAGAATGTGTGATCACTGAACCCGCAGATGGTATTGTTTGTAAACCCATCATGCTATCATATGGGCAAAGCCACATGGGATTGGAAATAAAATCATTTTCACTTAACACCATCAGCTGCTGCATCAAGAAATATGAAATTATATTACAAAGTATATTATGCAAAGTGAAATTTCATGTCATATATCAGCATGCCAGTATGGCTTCACTGATATGAATATGTGTGCTTGACTGGGTTAATTTAGATCTGTTTTTTTAATATGTGGTGCATCTATGGAGAAAAATCAGGCACAGACTTTTCAAGACAATTCCTGACTTTTATACACCCAAAATGCCTTTAATTTGCAACAATTGGTACCTTCTTACTTTTGATTTAAATGCCTATTAAAAAAGTGCTATGACTTGGTGGTAAATATGACTTTGATTCCACTTTTTAGAGTGTGTTGCATCAACATCAATCAATATGTTTATATTTATCAAACAAAGTTGAGTCTGTGATTAAAATTGTTGTCATCTGTTGAAATAAATCTAGACTAAATATTAAATCATCTATAGTAATTAATCTTTATCCAGAGTGACACAAATTATTTGTATTAAACTCATACTGGCCAAAATCACTGAATTCAGTCCCCTATGCTCTGTTCTCTAATGGTTAGGATCCCAATAGTACCACCACAGAGCATTGCAATTACAGAATTGCAGAACTGACAATAAACCACTACCCAAATTATACCTGGATAGAATACTACCAAGAAAAAGGAAAAGGAAAGGAAAACAGATATTTTACCATCTGTAATTGTAAAACTACAAAGTCAATCTACACACGTTAAAAGACAATGCAAATTTAAAGCATGTAAAGTGTGATGTGAGGATGTGAAAGGAATAAATAAAACCTACTGGATTCATTCTGAACCTGGAGTGTGTTCAGTGCTCAGGATGGCACTCTCCCACTATCTCCTCCCTCACTTCAGCTTTTAACTTAGAATCAGAGAAAGTCAGGCTGCTTCAAAAGCCAGTTCGCTTCAGATGTTGAGTCTGAACATTGGATAAATTATGGGGTTTTTAGCTGGCATCTGTGCAGTGGTCATTTGTATCAATAACTTTGATTTTCACCAATGTAGGGTAATGAGCTGCTCTAGCATAAGGGGAAGCCGTTTCCTAGATTAAGCCTAGGGGTTCTGGCTGTGTAGTTCATTAGACATATTACAAAGTGCCATTTGATCTGTTCAGGTTCATGGCATTAGGCTGTAGCTCCAGAAGACTGTGATGTATAAGGGTACCGCCGTTCGCGGTAATTAAGGGTCTGAGCTCTACTTGCACTAACTCTCCCTTTGGTCATCTTCAGACGTGAATGGATGACCATTGAGTATAAACTGCAGTTCTACTCATGGCCAAAAGATGGCAGTGGTCACACAGCATAACAACATAATCGGTGTTCCTCTAGCAGCACGAACGCTTCAAGGACGAGAGCCGAATGCTATGAGGTTTAGCTCTGTTAAAGTTAGAACAAAGCGCATTATTTTTCTAAACTTTCTCATCTACATCCATACGCAAAGATTAAGCATAAGCTACATTGTTCTTACCGGCCATTTTTATTAGGTACACCTGCTCAGTTGTACTCTCACTGTCTGTTTTTGTAGTTTTACTAATCATATAGATGGACTTTGTAGTTCTACAATTACAGACTGTCGTCCATTTGTTTCGCTACATACTTTGTTAGTCCACTTTAGTATGTTCTCCCATGATCAGGACCCCCACAAAAGAGGTATTATGGTGCTGGATGATTCTCGGTAACTCGGTGTGAAACTGACGGTGTGTCAGTGTGTGTTTTTTTGGTACTAGTGTCGCACAGCAGTGCTGCTGGACCAAGAACACTACACTTATCAAAACATGCAGGTCTCAGATCCACTCGCACTGTCATCCACCACTTTAATAATACCTGCCCTGTGGGGGACCTGATCATCAGAGAACAGAGTAAAAGGGATTAACAAAGTATTTAGAGAAACAGATGGACAAAAGAATGTAGTTGCAGAACTACAAAGTCCAACTATATATAAAGTGGAGAAACAATTAGCTGTGGGCGGCACGGTGGCTTAGTGGTTAGCACGTTCGCCTCTCAGCACTAGGGATTCCTGGTTCGAATCCCCATCTGGGTGGAGTTTCCATGTTCTCCCCGTGTCTGCGTGGGTATCCTCCGGGTTCTCCGGTTTCCTTCCACAGTCCAAAAAACATGGGTCAAGTCAATTGAGTTCTCCAAATTGCCCCATATAGAGTGTGTATGCGTGCGTGTCTGTGTGAGTGTGTGCCCAGCGATAGATTGGCGCCCTGTCCTGGGTGTATCTGCCCAGCACCTGAAATGTTCTTCCCTGGATGGGCATGGGGAACGCCACCGCGACCCTAATGTAGCATAAAGCAGAAGATAATGAATGAACAATAAGCTGTACCTAAAAGGTTGGGGACAGGGCTGTTTTGCCAGTAGTGTTCATCTAGATATGTGCACTAAAGATAAAGCATAGACAGGGATTTGTGAAAAAGGACAAGTATCAAATAATAATGTGACTACAAAGCCTTGTGCTGTTTCCGTTATTTTGTCTAGAGAAGATACAATTGATGCTGTTGTTATGGCGCTTTGTGGGCATAAGAGCAAAGTTAAAACTCTAGCGGTTGGTCAAAAGGCCCTTTACCTTCACCATTAATATATATATATTAATGATGAAGGTAAAAGGCCTTTTCACCAACCACTAGAGTTTTAACTTTGCTCTTCATATCCAGCTTATAAACTACACATTAAAGCATCTGCAGTTCATGTTGAATAAAATGTGTGTGTGTGTTTTTTTTTTCTCTTTTTAGGGCTTTGTTTCTAAGCTGGATGAGTTTATTTACTGGTTAAGAGAGGCATTACAAGGCACAGAGAACTGGACTCCGCCACAACCGGATACTGATAGCCTCCAACTCTACTTGGAAACACACCTTGTGAGTTACACCTTGCATGACAAAACACACACACACACACACACACACAGAAACAGGCATACACAAGAATGTATGCATTTGAGAGCACTTGCAAACACATCCAAGTAAATCTCTGCATAACAACCATCAGATGGGTGTTACAGTGGGTGAGACGACAGTTTGGAGGTAGTATGTCTCCTACCATACAGCCGTGATCATTTCTTTATAGCACATTTGGTAATATAAGCCCTGAATGATGTTCAAAAGTTATGAGGGACTATAAAATTAGCAACGACTTTAAACTTTAGACTGTGAATCTCTCATCACTGTCATTTCTGTTCCTCTAAAAGAAACATCAGGGTGAATTTTACTGGAAAGGGCTCCACTGCTTCATGTTGATATAGAGATGTTCTGCTCTTTTTTCCCCCCACCAATTTAATGCTTCTCTCGCAGTCCAGCTGGCACGTGAAGTGAATGTGTGTGCATGCATGTATATGTGTGTCTGTGTGTGTAGCATTGCTCTTTCCGGTACCCACGGGAGAACTATAACAAGGGGGTTGACTGCAGTGCAAGAGGGAGGGCTCTATTTATAAGGCATTGAGGGATGGTGTGAAATGAAACGGCTATTGATTGAGCTTGATGGCGGCTCCGGGTCCCTGAATCACATTAACGAGGGATGCAGCCGTCTGTGTTGGCAAATGAGCAGCGGGGAGGGATAAGAGCGCACAGTTACAGAGAACACACACACACACCTGCACACACACAGTGGTTATTAAAAATACATTGAAAATAATGTGTCTTTATGTCTGTGTGTGTGTGCGCGCATGCGCACAATTTATTATATAACCTTATTGACCTTGTAGATGTTGGATCTGAAAAATTCAGTAGCATGGCAGCATGTGATCCACTCATACCTGTGCACCACACACAAACATGCCTCCACTAAGTCAATGTCACTGCAGAAGATCTACTAATACTTTCTCTGTGGTGGTCGTGTAGGGCTACTGACCATTTAAGAACAAAGTACAGGCAAAGTATTAGTCAAAGTAACAAAATATGTAGAGAAACTGATGAAATACAGTATGTAATTGTATACTAAATAAACTAAATATCCACTAAATATATGTGTAATTGTATGTGTAAAAATATTAAAGTAGAGTAGATACAAAAGGGTGCACCAAAGGTTTATGTGTGTATACAGTACTGTTTAAAAATTTTATTGAACTGCTTTGGAATTTTATTTATATTTCTGCATAAAATTAAACCAAAAACATTTTCAATTTTTAAAGAAGTCCTAAATGTAGATTAAGATAAGTGAATTAAACAAATAGCACAGATAATTAAGTTTGGGCTTTTATTTATTGAGGTAAATGATCCAATATTCCATATCTTTCAATCAGAATCAGAATACATTAGTACTACGTACTAAGTTTTTGACAAGTGTGTAAACCTTAGGAAGCTAATTTGAAGACTTTACTAAATCTCTGTTCCTTAAATAAAACAAGGCCTCATACCTGATAGTCATCTCACTCATAGAAAAAAAACGTGTTGACTGTGTTTATTATTCCTGAAGGTTTACATACTTTTGCAATATTACAATATGTGTTACAAAAGTTATGCAATTTAAAATGAGATGTATTATTTTCCTAATTTGTTAGGCCTAAATAAGCTTTTTCTCACAAGATACTCACACCCAAATTCTATCAACCCACCACACCACACATCACCGGTACATAGACACCATCTGAGCTCATATTATTCTCTCACCTCTAACACCCCCCTCCGACACACACATTCCTCTTTTCTCTGGTTGTGATTTGGGGATTAGAAAGGGGGTTGCTTGTGGTCCAGTAGTTGCTGCGACACATCTATTGGTGTCACGTCAGTGATAACCCAGCTGGCCTGCTGTCAGATCTGAAGCCGAAGTTCATGAGACAATGTGCTTACCTGCACCTGCAACAGAAACCGTAAGACAAAATCTCAAACCATGGAACAACAAAACATGGCTCAGCATCAACACTATGAATGAATGTGCATAGTGATTGCATGCATGTCCTATACACACATTTTCATTATTAGTCCACTAATACTGGAGAGAGAGTCGTTTCGCTTTTCAAATTTGATTCATTGTTCAGATTAGATTTTCTCCATGACCTAAAGTGCTTGTGGTAAGAGATGCTGAAAAGGAACAAGGACACTTTGCATGTGTCGAGAGTGATCACACACTCCAGGTTATTTTCCCTTCTTCACGCCACATAATAGCAATAGAAGACCAAGGCAATATGTGCAATGTATTAAATATAACCTGATCTCATAAAAAATGAAATGCAAAGGATTATTGGTAACATTCAACCTTGAATTAGTGATGCACTTATTACCATACAGAATCTTTTTAGAAGAAGATAATATAATTGCATGAATTTGATTCATTTCCTTGCCCTTATTAAGGTTTAGGTTGATTTTATCATGCTTCTTTCATTCTCTGCTATTATATGGGATACTAGGAAACGTCCTTTCCTTGTGGACCAAAGACTCATATTAGCATTCATGTTCGGTGTGCAATTTTTTAAAAAGGCATTCAGTCAGTGACAGATAATCTGGTTCTTGTGCCTTTTGTTTATTTGTTTACGCATTTTAAAGGCATTTAGGTCTGTAAAAGATATCAATTCAAACGGATTCCAGAGCCATAAATAAGCGTTCTTCACACTTGCTCTTGTCTGTCATCAGTGATAGATGTGCATTTGGGCTGATTCATCACCAGTGTATTCACCTAACTCCATCACTGCATAAGAGCTTGCTTCCTTCTCATCTTCCAGCCTAAAGTAGTGGACACTTCATTTAGCATAAATGTAACTTGTTTACTGCTGTAAGAAGCACTTTTACTTGATGCAGTCAATGCCTTAAAGTTTGGTTAGTTACTTAAAGCAATATCACAATGCAGTGAGCAGTATTTATTTTACAGTAATTTGAGTGTTTATTCATTAACAGTATGTTAATAAAATAAAGGCTATAAAAACGATTGCTATTAAAAGTTAGTTCTCGTCCTAAAATTTAATTGGTTTAGCACGTCTGTCTATCAGTGCTGGAGATCCAGGTTTGATCTCGATCTGGCTGGAGTGTCTATGTTCTCCCTGTGATCATGTGGGTTTTCTCTGTGTTCTCCTGTTTACTCACACAGTCTAAAAACATTGATTCAAGGTATGTTGACTGTTTTAAATTGCTCTAAACGATTTAAATTGACCCTATATAGTGCCTGTGTAAGTGTGTGCCCCACGACAGATTCATGCCCCCGGGATGGGCATAGGAAATCCTCTTAAAATATTAAGCTATAATTATTCTGACAAAATATTGTTTATTTGTACGTTGTGAAGCTTGTGTGTGATGTCACCACGAATACAGAGCCATCTTTTTTCTGTTGAGTACTTTTAACTAATTTCACTCTCATAACTGAATAGCGGACATAGTTTAAATTAATGCAGAAATAACAGCGGTGCATTTTGGGGGGATATAAATTTGTAGATCTTACTGTCTTTGAAAAAAAAGGTTTTTATGCTATCTATGTTTATCCATCTATCCATACATACATATGTTTGCATAAAGGATTAAATGGCTTCCTTAATCTGCTTAAGTATGAAGCTTTTTTTTATTTGTATAAATTGCGACTTGCTGATTTGTTTGTGTAGATTGGCATTGATATGAGCAGAGATGAACTGTTGGTCATATCAATAACATATAATTTATATTATATAAAAAGACAGGCACACAGATAAAGTGTTTTATTGAGAGAACTGAAAACATCCAATAGATATTCTAATCTACTAAAAAAAGACAGACAGCGTGGCATGATGAATACAGATTAACATAACTGGTGGGCATCAGTGGTTCCTCAGTTGACTAGGTAGATAATTATGTACCCAACTATTCAATTATTAAAACACTACCTGAAGGCTTGTAGTGGGTTTTTCGTGCCAAAAACTAAAACATGAATTTTACATCTTTTGAGTAGTTATTTAATTATGTCATTAGCAAACATGAACCTGTATGACATTGCAGCTTGTATGTTGTAAGTAAAGCACAACTTTTCTTGCATGTAGTAATTGTTGCTTATGTCACAATGCTAACAAAAAAGTGCATTAATACTGATAATTACAATTATTTAAATCTTTTTTAAATTAATTTTGTTAACCAATAAATATGTTTTAGGGTTTATAAAATATAAAAAGTCCAAGATTCAACTCTTTTACCTATTTACACAAGTATCATAATATGTAAATGATTAGATTGTTAATTATGCTGCTGTCAATTTTTTTTTCACAATTTCTTTGCAATAGGTAGTTTTATAACTACAAGGTAGTTTTTATAGTTCTAGAAAGATCCAGTTGGATGTGCAAAGTAATGAAAAAATGTTTCTTAATATTGACACTTATTTTAATTGTTGTTGTGGAGAGTGTTGAAACCCATTCCTGGTCTCAAAATGCAAAAACTTTAGGCCATATAGACACTTTATAGACATACATTTTTAAATGTTTATTTTAAAACATATCACCTTTGCAAAATTTACTCCTGGTTTAAATTGGAAACTTAATGGAATTTTAATTTAGATTTCTTTACACTTTAATTTTATGATTGGTAACATTCTCACCACATGAACCTTTTCTGAAAAAAGCAGGTTGCAATTTACCAAACAAATTATGAAAATACTATTTTCCATTTTATACAAAGGCTTATTGTATCCCCATTGAAACTGAATTGTATCTCAGGTGTATGTCAATGATTATATGATATGCATGGACAGATTATTTCTAATATGGAGTTGAAAAACTTGTGTAGACTGAAATCATTTTAGTCTTAAAACACATTTTTTTAAAATGATAATATACTGATGTGGATGTAGACTTAGTAACTGCAATGTGATTCATAATGTGATTTCAGTATGAGAGAGAATTACTTTACAAAATCAAATGTAGTGTAAAATGACACAGACAGATGGGCACCAAAAGCCACTATCTTTTCCTATGTGGTGTGAAGGAGAGATATAGTCAATGAAAGAGCAAGCTATAGAGAGAGCCTCAGCTAGGCAGTAGCAGCTCTAGGCTTTCGAGAAAGTCCGGTCAGATCAGACCAGCTGGTAATAGTGTGAAACAGGGCAGGGTGAGATGTGAGGAGATGAGAATGGAATAGGAAGATGGCCCTAGGCACCTCACTGCAGGCCGTCTCGTGGGGTGCTTCTCCCTCCCCTTGGCGTATCTTCAAGCACGTAACGCTCCACTCTCTGTCTTCCAGGAGCCGAGATAATGCTCTCTACACTTTGATTACACTTAGCAACCGGAGAGCCCTCTGCTGGGTATTATCAAAACCAATCTACATGAAAGTTTGTGCTGTGGCAGCAGCACCCACTGAGAGAGGGAGTGGGAGCTGTGTGCCTGCATGAGAGAGGTGTGGTAGGGGGCTGTTTGGAGGATTTGGGAAACATTAAGTAGAAAAAGATTTGAAATAGAGACATCAGAGTAAATGGACAGACGCTCAGGGACATATACACACACATGCATGCACACGCACACGCACACACACACACACACACACACACACACACACACACACACACACACACACACATACACTCCAGAGAGTTATAGGGACGCACGTCTGATGGAGGCTTTGAGCCAGAAAGGAAGGTACTCCAATGTATCACTCTGTAGACAGACAGTGAGTGAAAGAGACGAAAGAGCATAACAGGTTCTCCATTGCTGAAAAGAATGGACTCTGGAGGTCATTTTCCGGAGGGCACATCTGTGGGAGAGACGGCTTTAGTTTTATAATGTCATTTGAATATTAGTTTATGCCTCGGATGATAAATTAGAGGGACGTCTGTCATTTGTTAATAATTCAGCATGGCACAGATAGTGGGATTGACTTCGACAAATACGGCAAGAGGGAGAAGAGTGGCGCCAATCCACAGAGGAGTTGTGCTTTATGAATAATGTGTGTTTGAGGTCTGGATGTGTGTGAAGGATCTTTAGAGGTTGTGTGAAGCCAGTGTGTCAAGAGATTATGTGCATTTTCAGCGATTGCACAAAAGCCCTTAATGTGACTTATGAGCATTTGTTTCAAGAGGCTGAACTGAGATGAATAGAGACACAGCATTCATGGTGGAGGGGGTTGTGATGGAGACAGAGAGAGGAAAAAACAAAGAGTATGCAACTGTTGTATGGGGCTATTTGAAATTTGTAGAATATTTTACATTATCTTATGTTCCTGTGCATCTGTGTAAGTGGATGGACATTGGAGGTGGTGGAGTGGCGGATCAGTCAGGATTGGAGAAACTATATGAGAGATGAACTTAGTGTGAGCATACTTTTTTACACAGAGGTGTCATGCTGTGTGTTTCTCTCTGTATGTGCAGAGCTTCAAGTTAAATGTCGATAGTCACTGGGCACTGAAAGACTGTCTCCTGGAAGAAGGGAGGCAACTGCTGGAGCTCATCACCTCCCACAAATCAGGTAGTGCTTCTTACATTCATTATTAATGTTTATATTAACATAGTGACCTTCAGAATTTATAAATCCTTAAATAACTGCTTCACAGCCACAACACGGTACATGTACGCCTTTTCACATCCACTTGGAGCGAGCGTCTGGCTGAATTGAGTTGTGGGATAAAGCGGTGAGCGGAGCATGAGCAGATGAAAATAGTGTAGCGCTCTATATGAAGAGAGCTGGAATTAAGAACAGCAGGGGCTAGAGTCAGAGGCCACCAACAAGCCCCGCTTCGACAACCCTCTCTATTCTAGTCTCTATTTCCCATCTTCACGATCATTATTTTCCTGGAACATCTCAACAGAGTGCTTAGAAAAATGTACATATTCCCTAAGCTTCACCGTCGTGCCTGGTTAAGCCAGGCACTGTTAAATATGCACATGGCCTCCTCAAGCATGGATCTAGTCACCATGCTCATCCCATCATGGCACTGTCACGCCCTTCTCCTCATACACAGAACCATGTGTGTTCAGAACATGAAATTTAACACAGAACAATAACTGTAAAAAAAAAAATTGTAATAAGTGTAAAAGTTTAAATGTTTGATGTTTCTGTAAGTGCAAATATAGAGCTGCTTCTCTATCAGATCGCTTGTGGGGACCATCTATTTACTAGAAGTCTACGTATCGAATATGTAAAGGGCCCCCGGGGCCCGTGTATTGACCGACACCTGTGAAAGCTTAGGTTGTGCCCTCAAGACTAACGGCTTGCTGTGGCTTGTAGCCACCCGGAATCGCAGGGCCTGCCATGCTCACCCAATCCCTAAATCCAGGTCATCCAGTAGGATAAAAAAAAGACAAAAAAGGAAAAATCTGAAACACCGGACGCACTGCTACCCTTTTACAAATAAAACAACCACCGAACCACGTCCATAAGCCATGCACGGTAACATGCGTGCAGGAGGAGCGTGGTATATGCAGAGGTGCTTCTCTAAACGGGCGCAGCGCATGCTGTTTTCATATCCCGGTGTCAAACACAAGTTCTGCAAGCTTATTTAACGGCTTGATGCTGAAAACATAATTGACTTCAGATGCACCTGCAGATGTAGCGAATCACAGGTGCATCTGAGTCATATTGCTTCGGCACTATGCACACCACTGAAGGAGTTACAAATGTATCGGTAAATGTGTGTAAATTAGTATTACATTACAATAGCATTTACTACTTTGATGCAAAATTTGCACAATGTCTACAATTAATTTAGTAAGAAGAATTTGTGAAAGGATATGTGTAGAATATCCAAAATGATGTCAGCCATGATGGGCAATAAATATGGATATATTTGCTGTAATGGACTGAAGTCATTTTTTTATTGACCACCGGTAATTAGTTTTGGTTGATTGATTAATTTCCATCCATCCATTATCTTTCGCTTTATCCTCTATTAGGGTTGCCGGGGGTTTCTCATGCCCATCCAGGGGAGAACGTTTCTGGGCAGATACACCTAGGATAGGGCGCCAATCCATCTCTGGGCACACACACACACTCTATATGGGGTAATTTTGAAGAATTCATCCATCCAGCCATTATCTTCCATTTAATCCATTATTAGGGTTCCAGTGGGGTTCCCCATGCCCATCCAGGGAGGAACGTTTCAGGCACTGGGCAGATACACCCAGGACAGGGCACCAATCCATCGCTGGGCACACACTCACTCATACAGACACACTCTATATGGGGCAATTTGGAGAATTCAATTGATCTTTATCCATGTTTTTGGACTATGGGTTGAACCTGGAGAACCCAGAGGAAACTCATGCGGACGCGGGGAGAACATGAAAACTCCACCCAGATTGGGATTCGGACCGGAAATCCCTAGTGCTAAGAGGCATACGTGCTAACCACTAAGCCACCGGCCCGCCCATTGATTGATTTAAGATGTGTCATTTGCACATTCAGTTAATAATCACACTTAGGGTTTTATGTAAATCCTGATTAGTACGTTTTATTTCAAATTACAATGAATCAAGGCCTTTGTGGATTAGGGCGCTCAGTTTTCAATACTGAATGATTGGATGTTCAACAACCACAAAATGTTTTAATTAATGAGATAAAAATCTAACACCTTCCACCTATTCTTTTTTTCCAGGTAGGTTTGATACATTTTATCAGTGATAAGTTTTTTAAAGGGAAAAAAATATATCAAACATTGGAAACACAATGTATTAAAAATAAAATATTAGAAGTACAGTAAAGTTAAAGGTGGACAGTATAAATAACATATTTCACTGTATTAAGATGTAAAATTATTCCCTTTAAGGTTGAGCTGCATAAAAAAGTTACCTCATTTCTAAGTGTTATATTCACATTTACCAGCAGGACACACATTTTACTTGCATCTTTTGAGGTGGCATTTGTTAATTTTAAGCTCTTTATTCATCTAATTTGCTTTGGTCAAAATATTCTCTTAGTGTTTATATCAGACATTGCCATTATAAGTAAATCTCCTCCCAACTCTCCACCCTGGCCACTAATACCTGGTTTCCTAGCAACCTAGCAGATCCGATCTTTTAGCAGGTGTGAGTGGTGGCGCTACGCTGCGCTCAATAGACAAAAACTCATCAGGCACAGTGAATTGCTGCACTCCTGCCCCTCCTGTGTGTGGGTTTTAATTACCTGGAGCAGGATTTGGAGAGAGCAGACTGTGGCACCAGCAGGAGTTGGTCTGTAGAAATGGCTTAGCGTGCACCAGAATTAATGCAGAACCTACACTCCCATACAGCTTGAGATACATCCAACAGCTTGAGCCGATGGGAAATCAAAGCCTCTGTGTTTGCATGTCTTTGATTGAGAAGAGACATTAAGATTCAACATCACATTAAAATAATCTTTGAATACCATTCCGTTTATGATGGAGTTACTGATGGTAGTGATTAGGCTAATGTTTGGAGTGTTATTAGTGGTGATGTGGTTGCAGTTGAAGTGGTCAAGATGGGAGTGTATGTGTAGGGGTGATGCTTAAATGGGAGGCATGATAAATGGAGAAATCGCAGCACATTAAAGACTCATTAAAAGCATCTCGTTAAAGGCGAGATGGGTGTGAGGAACATGGCAGAACTCTCTTCACACTGAGAACTATACTCTTGCTTTTTTATCTGCTTAGTCTATAGGGTCTCAAAGTGTATATAAACCATATTCCTAAAAAAAACTGTTTAATAAAAACAATTCAATCCAATAACTAAATTTGTTAATTTAATTAATTTAATAATTTTTAAGATTTGAAGATGTTTTTTTTTTTTTTTACATCTTATAACACACTTTTCAGAGTTTTTTTTTTTTTTTTTTAAATAAATTCAATTAATGCATGGTAAAATAGAGCAACATGTACATGGCATACATGTGTTCTTTAAAGAGGTAAAATTCAGAATCCTTTTTAATTGCTCCATTTTTTTAGTCCACAGAGAGATGTGTGTTGAATAATGGTGTTAAATATTTTTTGCTAAATATAAAAAACTAAATAAATGAAAAACTTAATATGGAATTATTTTTGTATTCATTCTTTTATTGATTTGTTAATTTATTAAGACATTGTTACAAGTCCTGTCTGAAAAATATACTGCAATGGCAATGTGTTTGAATAAACGTAAAATTTGTGTTTCATGTACATGTAGGCCTGAAAAACATGCTACAAATGATTACGCAACATTGGCAGGAGTTGCAAAAACAGATTCGCCGGCAGCATGGGTGGATGCTACGCACAATGGATGCCATCAAAGCTCAGATCCTATTTGGAAACACACGCAAGGATCCGGATCACACAGAGGACCCTCATCACCCCACTAGCCCTGAGGTATGGCCTATTAACCCCACTAGGCTGCTCGGTCTTGGAACTGTTTTCTCACACTACATCCCATCTGACTTTCCTCCTCTCAGCTAGCCTGCAGCTATCCACTGCTCGCTCAGCATTATAAACAAATTTAGGGCCGGGCTGAGCAGGAAAGGCTTACCTATTAGCATAGGAAAGGGATAAAGGAAAGGTCCACCAGTTTGTTGCTCCTCACTGCAAAGAGATGTGAAGGCATGCCTATAATAAGCACAATTTGAATATAGAATTCCACTGAATAAATGACTACTAACGCCTGCATGGTTGCATGAATAATTAGATAGCCTTTATGTTCGCATAGACACAAAATGCAAACACACAATTATGCTTTGCAGACCAAGTGCCGAACTCAATTTATACTTTGCCCTTAATGGGTAATTGCAAGGTAGTCATTCTGGGTACCAATTTCTCATTGTTTAATGGTCAATGATGATTAGGTAATTGCACTTCAATTAGATGTTGTGTTGAATGATGAGAACTGGGAATGTAGTTGCTGCAAGCCTGAGATTTGCTTGTCTGCATGAAGGGGGTGGCATAGGTGCAGTTTTTATTCATAAAGCTGGGTTTTTACTAGGATGCTCTTTTTCTTTACTCCTTAATCTCTCATGCTTTACTAATTAAATGTTACTGCTTACCAAAATATTTGTTTTTAGAAATCCTGATTCTGAGTTGAATGCTCCTTCATTTTCCATCTTAGTTTTCTTTATTTACAATGCTATATGTTATATTATACTTATATAAGTCATACAAGTTTAATGCAATAAGAAGTAGTGATATCAGACGTTAATAAGTTAATGGGTTTGCCTACCCAACCAAATTATAAGATATAAGATAAATATTTGGATGGATTATCAAGAAGTTTATTATTACCCTACAGTCTGGCAGTATAATTTACACAGTAAAGATATTAAAACATTGATTATATAATTGCAACTATAAACTAAAATTAAGATGATACAATGTATATTAGTATACATTAAGTATAATAATTATAATTGTGATATAAATACCTCAATAACCAACTCTAAGGATATAGCAGACTGAAAAGCATTTGAATTAGTGTTTGTGTAGATGCATTGATTCAGCATGTAAATAGAGGGCTGCTCAATAAATAGATTATAAGAATATTTTTTTTAAATGTGTTGCTTTCTACTTTAGGGTTAAATTTATTTTTTATTTATTTAAAATCTGGCCATCATTTTATAGATACAGCAATTAGACATCAATGAGTTAAAATCAATTTCAGTGCTGCTTAATTCAGTGGGTTTCACTAACATGCTTGATTGACCTCATTATGAGAAAAAGATTTTGGCTCCAGTTTTTTTTCCTCCTAATATAAATTAAAAGAATTTGAAAGCATATGTTTGGGCCAGTAAATTCCCCAGACATTTAAAAATGTGCAGACAATATTTTTGAAGACTTTTAATTTATTAGCAGTTAGGAAGCCAGCATGCTATTATTGTATGGCAGGTGAATGTGGAGGTGTTTCCAGATTTGCATGTTTATGATTGTTCATAGATGCAGGTAAAGTGAATGATGGTAAAAATGTCCCTAAGCCATTTTTAATATTTTCTGAGGAATCAATTATTTTGCACAGACCATTTCAGAGCTCTGCCTGAATGTGGGCAGATAGCTTGCTTCTTACCTCTAATCCTTCCTCCTTTTTTAAAAGACAACACTAACCAAGGTGCTTTTTAAATGTTGTGTTGCAATTAGTAGTCACCACAATCAATGCGATCAGTCAGCGTTGACAGCCATTAGCTGCTTGGTTATAGTGAATTAACAAAGAGAGAGCAGCAAGTGATTCATTATCTCAGAGGTGTTAATGATGATCAAATGTATTGCCTAATTAACAGAAGGCCACAGAAGTGGGGGGAAGGTCATCCAAGGAGCTGTAAATGTTACCCAGTGGAATGGGACAGTGGGGGTGCCTTTAGGACAGAGAAGGTTGAAACTGTGGGTCAGGTTTAAGGCCAATGGCAATGTGTGACAACATTCTTACATTCATCATAGCAGGTGCCTCTTGCAAAAACTTTTCAAAACCTTTGCTGATTTAATACAACATTTAATCTGGTGTGAAAGATCAGCCTTAATCCCATCCCGGGATGCCTTTGCCCTTCAGCAACAAGTAGAAAACTGACCTTTTCTTCCACTATAAGTCGCCAGCCTGGGTTTACTTTTCTTCAGGTATGACTCAGAATCCTTTGTTTCAAAGCATATTGCAATTTTGTCTTTGTGCATAGGTGATATTTTGATGAAAATCCCCAGTGGGGGCTGTCTCAGTCCACCTTATGGCCCATTGAGCCGAATTGATGGAGGTAGAGGGAATTTGTAGCGCTCGTTCAGGTCCACATTTCTCTGACTAAACAGTATTTGCATTGTGCTGTCAAGGCAGTTTTTTCAACAGCAAGGTCTGTTTGTCATTAATTTCTAATGCCACTCTACAACAGGCGCTACATGCAGTCATTAATTTGCTTAAGTTAAAAAATGGCACACCAATGACCAATGCTTGCTGTCTTAGAAGTAATATACATGCTGTTTAGACATGAAGCCCATCCCCGTAATGCTATTAAGGTGTGTGTAAAGCAGCGCGCATCTCTCCTGACAGCAATAACGCTTTGTTATTATTGCTCTGAACATATGTTGTGATCCGCAATTTTGTCTTACATTGCTTCATCAGAATTATTTTTGGGCAGCCATAAAGTCTAGATACTGGTGATGGTTATCACTGCCATAGTCGTCCCATTCTAATTAAACTGTGGGGGACAGAAAAGGGAAAGCCAAAGAAAGAGTGCATATTATAACACATTTATTTTAAGTACTTTTCAAGCATTTTTTTAATTTACTTTTTGAAAAATCCACACAAAGCTCAATGAATTAAACATTTAGAAATGGAGAGAAAAAGATCAAGAAAACAAAGTGGAATGTATTATAGATTCAAAGTACCCATAATCACAGTCCTTCTTATCACCATGGCAATACACGCAGCTTAGTAGCTCAAAGACACTCATTTTATGCCTTTACTAAATGTCAGGACATATCTTGTAGTCAGGATAAAACAGAAAGATGGCTTTTTTGTTTGCAGAAATACAGGTGGCATTATTAACATGGGCTTTATATGATGGCGAGTAATAATTTTAAGGTTGAATCTTTTGTTTTTAAATCTTAGTCATGTACAGTATGTCATATTACAGCTGGCTTGTATTGTATTTGACTGCTTTATAGCTTTGGGTTAATGACAACCAGTCACTACAAATATCATATCAACAGTTGTATCCATCAGTCAAAGGTGTATGGGTGTGTGTGTGTGCGCACGTGCATGTGTGCGCGCGTGCATGTGTGCGTGTGTGTTTTAAACTATATCTCATACTATTCTGATCTATTTCTAAGATAAACCTGCTTTTAGGCATTTTGCATGTGGTACCATACACCTTGCTGCTTTACCTTAAAAAAAGAGGACAATATATGTGGTGATCTATTTGATCATGCATGGACTGCAATACTGAAAAACGAGTGCATTAATTACTTGAAATTTAAAACTTTAAATAAGAACAATTGGTAACTGTAATTTGACAAAATAATATTTTACAATTAAATATCCAGTCCTGTATAAAGAAGGTTGTAAATGTAAATTATTAATGAAGCCATTTTAAAATAACTTATTCATACATATATACAAAAATAAACATATAATTTCTCCTGTATTGGATGGTTATAGAGAGCTTTTTCATAGCCAGTGCTGTTCTGGATGTTAAAGAGCTCATGATTTTAATTGACATAATAAAATACACTTAATGGCTGAATGAGTAATACTAACACCTCAATTAAAATTTACCACAAAACATATAAGAACTGAATGGGCATTAAACATACATAGAAATGATGTATTGGTGTAAAAATGCATTGTTATCCTTTTAAATGGTTATTATAGTTTTTGCTTCTTCATTGTATTTATGGCACATGATATGTGACATAATAAAATATTTACTGTGTTTTTGTTTTAATCCTTAGACTTTTTCTTAGACGTTTTGTTTAAGTCTTGCAAATTCATAATAACCCTGGTGAATGGCAAGTGTACTCAAAAATGACCTCTGTGTAGCCTTAATGTTGTCTTTTACAAAACCCACTTTGGTATGGACTTAATATTGATTCTTTACTCAAACCAGCTTGTTAACATTGGTGTCCTTCCAAAACCTCTTTATATAAAATAACAATATTGAGTTCTGAGATGGAGAAACTGTAAACATTAGGACCTTGGACTGTACACAAGTCACACTTAACAAAATTAATCTAACTATACATAATCTTGATTATGTATAATCGTAATCTTTTATTTTGAAATGTATATTATATTTCTCTGTTATTAATGTAGGCAGGTATGAACTCATTTGTTTAATTATCACCAAACCACATTGTAAAATAATGCAAACAATATTCCAAAAGGAAGCTTAAAGTTTATGAAAAGTTTAATTTACCAAAAAATTTACCAAAAAACATTTTACTGTTAGAAGTCGCTCGTTCTTCCCCGGGAGATCGGCTACGCGGGAGGAATGCGTACGCCGCTTGTGCCTTGTGAGCGTTTTCCGGGAATCGGCTACGCGGGGGAAAATGCGTACGCCGGTCCGTCGGGTAAAACGCTCCCACGGATATAACCTGTGCGGGAGTAATGCGCAGCGCCGCACCGTGGTTGAGCGCGGAGGGAGAGTTCGGAGACACCGGGATAAAAACAAAATGGATTTATTATTAAAAATTGTGTAGGGACACCAACGGAATGGGGGAACAAACGAACAAGACTAACACCTGGGTAATACCGAAACAAAGACGTGCACGGGGGAGAGGGAATACGGAAACTAAATACAAAAACACCCAAAATAAACACAAAATAAACCAATTACCCAACGGAGACAATTAGTCCATTAAATGAGGGACCGGTGCCCCAGGCACCTGTGACATTTACCTTAATTTACTTTTATTAAAAAGTTTTTTTATTTTACTTTTATGCTAATTTTGCATAAAACAATGAAGGTATTTAATATTCACTTGAATTTATATTTCTTATGAATTCCATTCTCTTTTATATTAAAAATCTGGATTTTTTTAATAAATAAGTGAGAGAAATGCAGAGGTGCAATGTATAGTTCTACACAGCAAGAACGATTTGATTTCCTAGCAAGTGACAGGATTCTTTCTTTATGGCATTTGGATGTTCTTTCCATTTCCTTCAGAAACTGTGGTTTTCTTTCATGGTCTAAAGGAATGTGGCGAAAACAGGAGTAAGTAACAATAGGTTATGCCTTGCAATGGACTGATGTCACTATTTTTTACTTGCCTCTTTTTAACTTTTTGGACATATATTTTAGTGCCCCATGACCCTCTTTGTGATTAGCAGTACAGATAATTAGCAAATAAATATTAAAATGTAAGTGTGACCAAACCTTTGAGTGTCAATATATACCATAGGTTACATCTAAGCAAAACCCTGAAATTAGAAAAGGCCCACCTATGGCTTTTCTCAGGGGCATGTGAAAATGAGGGCTACTAAGGCCCAAGTTGGTCATTAAGAACAGGGGGTCTCAGAATAGGTTTCTGTTGGAATTCTAAAAATAGATTAAGGGAATGAATGAGGTGGAATTGCATCACAAACATCCCGCCGTCTGTTTCTCACATGGAAATGAACACACACCTTCAAAGCACTTCCAGAGCTCTTCAAGTCATCGACCCCGATTAGGGGAAGTTATTTAACGCTAACCAATTTAATCCTGTAGCCAGCTTGTCAGAACTGCCCTCGGGTTGCCAACCTAGCCATGACACTCGAACGTTTACTGTGATATTTACATGTATAATTTGTGGTCAGGCATTTTAAGATGCAGCCCTGGCCTCTGGGTATATCAGACTAGTGTGCACCTCCGCGGTATGTTGGGGACCTCCCGCATGGCCTGCAGCGTTCAAAGTATCAGTGTGGAGAGCTTGGTCCCTGCCAGGTGTCTGTGGCATATTCCCCCACTGTCATATGGATGTGTATATGTAAAAGGCAGTCAGGGCGCTTATCAGAGGCTGCTTGGAGACAGCTTGTCTGCCCCAGGGCTGCCATTTCACCCCTCTCTCTGGGTGAATCTGGATCAGTGGCAGCAAGAGCGGGCTGCGGGCACCTTAGCCGTTGCCGTGCAGCTCTGTTGGCATATGTTAAGAGCAGCCATGTCACAGCACACAGTCCCATCATACATATGGAAGAAGTCTTATGTATATCAAAGTCACCATGCTTAAAAATTGACCTGGGGTTATTGCTATTGAAAAAAGAAATTACACAAGGTGGCACTTAAACTCTGTGCCAGAGGAGCACGTTGGCAACTTTGCTTCCTAATTAATGCACAGGTGTGCAAGTTCAGCTGGATTTCATGGTCAGGTTCCTTCAAAATCTCATATTAGGACTAACTCTGGGGATTTCGATTGGGCATTTTTAGCATTCGATTCTTATTAAAGTGCAGTTTTAAAGTTGTACTTTTGACACGTAGCAAACCAGATTAAGGTACAGAGTGGTGAGGTGGTTCGTGCATCTTTTCGCTCTGTTCTTGTTTTAATAATTTCTTCAGAAAATAGATATTTCTGTCCCCCATGACAGACAACTTGTAAAACAATATTCAAATGCTGTATATTCAATAAGCATTGAACCCCCTCCCCAACTCTAAATTCATTAACTTGCTGCATATATTTGATCTTGTCTTCCTTCTAGGTTTTTTGTAGTTTTAATTTACGAATTTCACTTAATGGAAAAAGTTGTTCAACAGTAGTTGTGCCTAATCCTGACATTACAAACTTCTTGGGACCTAAATGAAAAATGAAATAAAATCAAGGATCCAAATAAGTAGTAATTTGTTCTAGTTCTCTTTGCTTGTATTAGCATGCAAAGGCACTCCAGCTGTAATTTATAAAATGATTTAATGTTGACATACCTCTCTAAGTGTTTTTTTGCCGATGGCAGTTTGACGATTGAAATGAATGTTTTATGAAAAAGTTAATAGTGCCTGGTTTTTGCAGACAGTTTCAAATATTTAATCACACAAATGATATGAATTAATATGCAGCCAGGGTTGAAGTCCTGTTAATTTTTTCACCCCCAAATTAGATGTATGAGCACAGTGTTTTGAAATGAATATTGTTAGTGAGTGTAAAATAGCGGCGCAGACATTAAAGAAAGGATGTGACATGCTTCTCATGAGCATCTCATTTTGTTTGGTTTTCTAGTGATGGGAATTGTCTTGGACTATTTTGCATTTACATTTTTCTCGGCTCACTTTAGTGGTTTGCCAATTCCAGCATTCATGAGGCTTTTACCTTGGACATTGGTGTTCTCCCTTCATTAATCTCTGAACCTTTACTCAAAGCCTCGTCTTATATTACGACACTCAGTCATTTTTTAGTTTGTCTTAAAAGGTCAAGAATTCAAACCATATGTTTTTTTTGTCCTTCATTTGGCACTCAAATCAAATCTTGCTCGCAAACAAAACAGCACAGAGCACTTTAGGCAATAATTATTTGAATCAGAGGGCCTCTCTAAAAAGGCTCAGCGCAATAGAAAACTGTTACTTTGATTTCCTGTGTGGTTACAATGTTATCCACATGCCAAGCCTGCAAATGTTTAACAACTTCAGTCTAAATTTGATAAAGAGTAATCCGATAACCCTGCTGTGATACTGAGGTGTGTAGTGCTATCGGAAGTACTCGAGCTCACTGTAGCGATGCCAACACTGAAGTTGTGCTATCTTTAAAAAGCCAGACATTTTCATTCTGCCACGTTTGTGATAAGGTTATAAAATCTTCTGCTACCATTAAAACATTAAATACTTTAGTCTTGTTTCACTTGAATAATTTATCCTAATTATTACAAAAGCACGTTGCTGAAGTACTCTGGATTTTAATCTTAAAATTTGGATTCTTAATTGCTTAAATAAAATTATACTGTCAACATTATTATGGAATTTCATGTAAAAACAAACTCACATTTCACTGGGCATGATGCTTCAAGTGTTATGCAGTGGACAGATAGCTTACAGCTACAGTTAGTCCCTGTATGTGTATACTGTATTGTCAAAAGCGGTCAAGTTAAGAACTTATGTCGAAGTCCATATTTGTGTTTTTATAAGTTGTGGTTGATATTACCGTCTGCAGCTTCTGTCATTCAGTTCAGTGGCACACATTTAAGTCTTACTTGTTGTCACAGATCATTGACATATTTATTCATTTGCTAATGGAAGCAGCACTTTAGCACTTTGCTGGCTGCTATTGGCTATTTGGGCTAGTATGATTGGGATCTGCAAGCAGTGACCGAGAGCAGTGAACATCAATATGTGCATTTCTTTCTCTCGTTTACGCTCTCTCTCTCTCTCTCTCTCTCACACACACTCTCACTCTTTCTCTCTAAGCACTTAGCCTTCAGTCAGCACAGAATAATTGTCAATGAATATTTAACAAGGCTTCAGCAGGAAAAGAGAGCCATCTGAAAGGATCGCTGCTATGTTATTAATATTGGAGGTGTTAGAAATACACTATAGTCAGTGGACCAGAGTGCATAGTGGCTTAGCAATTGAGCTTGATGCAGCTGTAAATAAACTCATCTGCCTGTTTAGAGAACAGGCTGGTTAGGAGAAATTTATTCCCATTGCATTCCTACTAGTCCGTACAAGTGCTATAAATTTTACCCCAGCTTAAACTAGGATAAAGGTTATGATCAAATTGCATGTGGACTTCTACAAGTTCTTTTTTCTTCTTGTTCAGGTTTTTTTTTTTTTTTTTTTCCCCCCCCCCCCCCCCCCCCCCCCCCCCCCCCCCCCCCCCCCCCCCCCCCCCCCCCCCCCCCCCCCCCCCCCCCCCCCCCCCCCCCCCCCCCCCCCCCCCCTTCTGTCTTGAAGTGATATAAAATTATAATGTCTGCCCTCTGGATCTCTTCCTCCTGAAATCTGGCCAAAGCGCTGAAGCTGCAAGCGTTAGCTGCCATGCATGAGAAGCAAAACAGGGAGACGGAAAAAAAGGCTGAAGGGAAAAAATAAAACCTACTCATGAAATATTTCCAAAGCACTCGAGCTGGATAGAGAAAGTGACATCCTTACTTTTCATTGGCTTTATTCACAGGTATAGTATTCAACAGGAAAAAGTTCTGTTCAGTACACTGCTCTGCTAATCCGTAATTATTTCTTTATTATTTACAACCAAAAAGAACAGGAGCTGATGGTTTGTAGTATCACATCGGCCCTTTAGTGCACAATGTTTTTTGAGGGCCTTGTTGTGGATGATGTCATTGCAGACTCGGTAAAGTCTCGCACTAAGAAACAGCGTAGGGTCTGATGATACTTTACTGATGAGCTTTAAACACACAGCCCCAGAAATACAAATGAAGCTTTGCTTAAATAAAAGTTCACACCCTGTTTTTAAACCTTTATTATGAGATTTATCTGAAGACATGTAATTTCTTTTATACGTCAATGTCACTTCAAAGACTATAAGAGTGTTCTGATTGATTAGAGTAAAACAGATGCTAATGTAATGCACATTTTATGATCACAATGCAGATTTACATCTATAGAAAATTTGGAATTGACTTTTTATTACATAAAATAAAACACAAAAATGCTTTATGTTCCAATAAATAAATAATCTGAACATATGTATTTATTATTATTTCCAGTTGTTGCAGAAAACCACTTCAAGTAATTCTACTGCATTGACATTTACCACAGTCCATAATTTTGTGTAATAAGTTCTATAAAGATACCTCTTTAGACTGCATTGTCTGCACAACAACAGTATAATATAATAATAATGTCATATAATAATAATGTTTGCAAATAATGCAGAGTGCACAGTACATCCTTACATCCTGGATGTACCAGAACCCAGTACCAGTGAAGTGGAAGATAATGAGATGATGAGATCAAGTACAATATAAATTTTTTGAACAACATTCTAAAACTAATATTACCTGACTTGGAATCAGTGGAGCAGGTGAATATAATTAATTCATATTAAACTTCAAACTTAAGACTTAGTAGGTAAGTACTAATACATTAACAAATCGTATTGTATACACAGTGGTTGCAATTATTTATTATTTAAATATATCATTTCTTTTTAAAAGAAACAAATGAAATACAGTTATGTATAAAAACAGGTATGAATAATAACGACAAATTAACTGCGATTTATAACATTACGGTCAAAATGTATCACATTTATTAGTTTTCAATAAACTGTGTCAGCCCTTGCGATAATAGCTTGAGCACTTCACTTATTGTAAATGCATAGCTATCATTTCCCCATTAGATCCCACTAGGCTGATTCATCTTGCTTTTTTAAATGAATGAAATTCATTACAGCAGTGTGGCAGATACAAATGCAGTGAACACACAGCATCTTGCCTGCTGGACGTCATGTACTTTATGCCTCAGCTGTATTATTGTAAGTGAATGTGACAGTGTCCTTGAACAAAAATGTGAGTAAAAGGTTAGGAGAGTTTCATCGAGTCCTGCATGTAAGAAGTCTATGAGAAGTACAGAACAGTTTCATGTACAGCTCTACTATAGTATGTGAGGTCCCAGGGGTGTGCTGGTGCCAGAGTGTGTTCTCTATGATCTGCTTGTGCTGGGTTTTTTGTCTGTATAGTAAATATGTGCTGTTGATCTTTTGCAGGTCAATGCCTTACGTTTGCACAGAAATGTGAACTTGGGAAGTGCCAGGGAAAAACTGTTATTCTTTAAAAATAAAATATTAATTTTAGTGGAATTAATATAACTTGTTATTGGAATTGTGTTTTATAATGAATCTGTGTGTAATTATAAGCTTTCATTTGTGTTTCATAAAACTAATTATCCGATTACTGTATTTTCCTAGTGTGAATAAGACATAAAAATGAATTTGAAATCATATTAAGATTCCATTCTTATCTGTTTAAAACATTTGAGTATACTTTATTTAAGATAAATTATTAACATTACAAAATAAAATGCTAATGTCAAGTGATACAGCAGGCACCTCACTCTGAATTGGAGGTAAAAAAAAATGCAAATTAACGTTGTGACTGTGCACACAAGGCGACAAGACGAGCCAGACAGATGAGTGGCAGGGGGGTGGAAGGGGATTCCAATCCATCGCTCGGCAAACACTCACTCACAAAGACACACTATATATAAAGCAACCCATTTACCTTAAATTCATGTTTTTGGATTGTTGGTGGAAACAAGAGAACCCCACATGAACACAGGGAGAACTTCACCTAGATTGGGATTCAAACCTGGATCTTCAGTGTTGAGTCGGTCATGCTAACCACTATGACACCATGCTGCCCATTGTTCCATATACTTTATATATAAGTTTAATGTATTTTGGTGGTGTTTTTTTGAAGTCTTTAATATATAAAATAAAATTTATATTCAATTACAATTCAATTATATAGGTTTTTAAATACGTATTATATATGGTTTCTTATACATTTTTAATTTTGTTGAAAAGCATGTTTACTGCATTTCAAATGTTTGTGTATTCGTAGGAAGCCTTGTGACTTTAGGTCTGGGATGTGAAGCTGGGTGTAGTGTGGGGTTACTCGTATTATTTTGCCCAGGGCAAAGCCAGAATCATACTGAGTTGACTTTTATAGTGAAAAGAGGTAAACAAAACCTCTATAGAAATATAACATGACATTTTCTGCAGATATTATTGTACAGTTAGGTATATGAATCTGAAACAAAGATTAACTTGCGAATACGTTTTCTGACCAGCAAGTAGTCCTACTGTTTCTGTGTTTTTATTGTGTATTCATGCACAACATCTTTATTTTGTGACTTTCTGGCACATTCTTGAGCACACAACATGCTTTACATCTGACAATTTTGCAATTAAGTTTATTTTTATGAAACTGTGAGAGAACCACAAGTGTCAAAATTGTCTGTCTGCATTATAAAGAATGAATTAATGTTGACTGTGGGTGTCGAAGTTTTGGATCTTTATCATGTTGTAGAGCCACTGACTTTGTTCAACTTAATTTTTAGACTGAATAAAAATTCAGATAAAGTCAGCACAACCTAAAAGAATAATGCCTATGCTCAAGCACATGCAATCATATTACCTTTCTATTAAAATAATTGCAAAATAGTGGTTTTTGCTATAGTGGTGTACTAAACCTTCATTAGATTTTAGGTTCCCTTGTTTGCGTCGTTCTTAAGACTGTGGCACTTTCAGAAGCTTCATACTAAAACAGTAATGTTAGGTTACACTGGTGAAACTAATGTTTTATGATTATGCTCTACGTTTTTGCAAAAGAGAAGAAATGGAAAGATTACAGAACTGAAAAGGCAGATTGCTTAGTCCATATTGTATGTGGAATGTTAATAAAATTCATTCATTCATTCATTATCTCCCGCTTATCGTCTATTAGGGTCGCGGTGGGGTTCCCCATGCCCATCCAGGGGAGAACGTGTCGGGCGCTGGGCAGATAAACCCAGGACAGGGCGCCAATCCATCGCTGGGCACACACTCACTCACACAGACACACTCTATATGGGGCAATTTGAGAATTTAATTGACTTGATCCATGTTTTTGGACTGTGGGAGGAAACCGGAGAACCCGGAGGAACCCACGCAGACACAGAGAACTTGGAAACTCCTGTTAATAAAATTAAATAGTAAATATTTTTGATAAACTTTAAGTGAAATTAAGGTAAATAAATTTTAACTGTATTGTTTTTGTTGTCATTTTTTAAAAACAATGTAATTTAAGGTATAATTTAAGATTACTGTGATTATATTGAAAAGAGGCTGCATTACTGTTACTTTTTCCTTGTGATATAATCACAGTAATGCACCTTCTGCTGTGGCTTATTGCTTTAATATATAACACTGAGCTAAATAGCTTTTACCCTTAACCATCAAAGCCCAAATGAAAAACTAATCTACATCAAACCAGGTTTGAAAAGTAGCATAGCTCATATGCTTTAATTTTTCTAATCACAAATTACTCAGAGATGGATCACCAGCAGCATACCCTGAGCCCTGTTAACACTAAAACAGTTTTTGAAACTACAATATAATTCCCTGACCTGTAAGGTGAGTTTAAGAGGAGAGTCCATAAGAGAGGATCTGGAATCTCAGAGTCTAAACAGAATTTGTGTTTCTTTTATAATAAAAATAATAATAATGATGCAATTAGGGAGGCACTGTGGTTTAGTGGTTAGTATGACCACCTCTCAGTGCTGGGGAACCAGGTTCTAATACTGATCTGGGTGGAGTTTCTGTGTTCTCCGCGTGTCCACAAGGTTTTCTCCAGTATCTTCCCACAGTCCGAAAAAATGGATTAAATTAGAGTAAATTTGACATTCTAAATCCCCCCTAGTGTGACTGTGTGTGTGTGGCCAGTGATGGATTGGCGTTCTGTCCTTGGTGTATCTGCTCAGCACCCAAAACATCCTCTCTTGGGTGGTCCTCCACAACCCTAGTAGAGAATTAAGCGTAAAAAAGGTATATAGGTCATATTTTCAATGTAAAAACATAATTCACCAAAATGCATTTACTTGTTTTTTTTTTTTTCTTTTTCTTCATCTTTCTTCATTATATCCACATTTCCAATGGGTGTCAATAAATCTGGAGGTGACATACATATGCAGACGGCACCTGACCATGCACAAATTGCATTCCTTGAAATGTTCATCATCAAAGACATCCCGGCTGGTCATTCTATCTTTGCTATTTCATCCTTCACAATCTATTTTGCAGCAACAAACATATACCACATCGACTCAGACTGTGCCCAGCATTATTTGGCAATGTGAGTTTGATTTTCTGTCTTCTTTTATCTCAGGCTGTATACTGTGGTTGCCAATATAATACATCTGTTTATATGGTGGGACGAAAGCCTAGAATCTTAAATGCAGTTTATCAAAAACATTTCGCTTTCAACAATAGGCAGCACACATTTCTGGCCACGCCACAGCTGACTTTGAATTACACTTAATTGCCTGGAATTACTCAAAATGCCCCATGATTACTGTTAATTTTCCCACAACATATTAATGTTTTCAAACCACCCATGAGTAGAATAAACGAGTATGACTGATCTCATTTTCTTGTTTTTGAGAAAATGTTGGAATGATGGATCAGTGCTGGTGCACAATTAAAAACCACTAATTTGATTCATGGCTTTTTAGCTACACGCTCTGACATGGTTCTAAAGTGTGATTTGTTGAAAAAAAAAAATCATCAGCCTCAAATGTAAAAATTCAAAATAGTGACAATTCTACTGGTCTGTGACTGCCTCCACACCTAAATCCTAGTGAGAGGGCACACCCAGGCACTGGGTTCCAGCATCTTGCTGTTTTGGTGTTTCATATATGAACCCTATTCACAAATCATATTTGATTTCATGCATAATTAGTTTGTCCATCAGTGGGTGTGGGGGCCCTTGCCGAGATCTCTGAGCTCTGATGACAGTAGCTTCGGCAAAGAAGCCAATATGCATTATAGCAATAGGATGGTTCCACCCCAGCAGCCACCAGGAGCTCATTTCCCATAACCCCCTGCTCACCTGCTAGTGCGCAGTGTGTTTTAAGACTGGCTGCAATCCGTATTTGACAGAGGCTCTGCTTCTGATGGTAAATCAGCAGAAATGTAAAGGAGTTTTAAAACATACATTTTAATTATCAATGTAAGCAAAACTTAAGGTATTTAGATATCAAAAATGTATGCTATGCCAAGGCAGCAGAAAAAGTAGGAAGAGTTATTTAGGTTTCTTAGAGATTCAATCTAATTTAATTCACTTCCCTTCTCTAAATAAACAATTCTAAAACGTTTTTTTCATCTGGGGTAGTAGAGATGATAGAGGTAATCAATATTTCTAGCATTTTAATTAAAACCGTTAGTGGAATAAATCCATTTAATTATCAGTTAATGGAATACAAGGTCATTTACCTGACAGCAACTTTGAAGGTGGCTTGCTGCTATGACTGAGAGCGGCGCAAAGGTGTCAAAGCCATTTAGGTGCTGTCAGTGCTCAGCTTAAGATTCCCCTCAGCTCGTGAACCCCTCCTTCTGCCCGGCTGCCTTCTGCTGCCTGCCTTAGCAACACACACACACACACACACACACACACAGGGCGGGAGTTTTTATACAGGCCATTTACAGCTCATAACCACAGCTAATGAAGACCAAGGTCATCAAATGGTGATCTGAGTTGTATGACTGTATATGTGTGGATAGTATTGCTAAAATCAACGATAGATTTTTGAGTATCAGACTACTATTATCAGAATTTTCATTTAATAGACTAAATATAGGTTAAGACAGTGTTCTGTGCTAAGACTGGTGGTGACTTGCAGACTGAAACTCAGTTCACAGGCCGACTCTCTTCATCTGGAACAAATACACCAAATAATAAATAGAGATACAATGGGGCAGAGAAATCGAATTTAACTTGGCCTGAAGCACTTACCTGAAATGTGCATATAATGGTCCGGGGCATTTGTCATTGCGAATGGTACTGGAGTTTTGTCCTACTGTTAATGAAATAGTAAACTTGGCTTCGTGCACCGCGTCCGACTTTACGCATCGATCTCTGCAATTGCTTTCTTTCTCTTATTACTGAAATCAATTTCTTTCTGTGATTGCTACGAGGAGCACTTAGAAGCACTTATTTCATGCAAAGCATTTTCCTTCCTGTCTGCAGTCATTCCAACATCCACAGTTCTACATACACATGACACGTTTTAAGGGGTAAATCTGGGCAATTACTGCGTTTTATAAAATTTCAATAACAAAAGCATAAATAATGAATTCACATGGACATGGACTCCAAAAAAATCTTTGTTTTGCAATTTGTTGTAAAGGAGTAAAACAGTATGTTGTCTGCTTTGGTTATTGTGTACATATAAACCCCGTTTTCTTACTTTAACTTACTATAAATGAAAATGCAAAGAATTAAATTACTTTATTTAACCTTTAACCTTTATTAAATGGACAGCATGAAAACATTGTAGGTGGCACAGTGGCTTAGTGATTAGCTTTTCAGCACTGGGCCTACAGGTTTGAATCCCATTCTGGGTTGAGCATTCATGTTCTCTCTGTATCCACATGGGTTTTCTCCGGGTTTACATATTTGTTAGGGAAACAATTAAACTTAAATTGTGGACAGAACACATTTTCTCTGGCTTTTGGTCCATGTCAGATGACTTTGATCTAAGGACACTTTTGGAGTTTTTTTTCTTCCTTGCTTAATACAGCAGGGTGCATTTCAGTTTGATGCATCTGTGGTATTTGTTAATGAGTTTCTAATGTACTCCCTAACTCATGTGATTATGTTTTAAAAGGAAGGACAGATTCTCAAACCATGCTGCCTTGTGACATGATTGTCACTCATACTCAGCAGGCTCTTTCTGCCCTTGGTCTTTATACACCTTTATTTTACCTGACTCCCTAAATGTTTGCAAAATATTATTACTGGTAGATAATGAAAAACGTATTCTTAGCCAATTTTGTTTTCAGTAATGCATTAATACACATTGTCTTTGTGCCTGACACAATTATTTTGGCCCAATTAGTTAACCACAACCCATGCCTTTAGTTGCTGTTTCCTTAATAATCAGTTTCAATGACAAAAGTAACCAGGCTTTTGTAAAGCTGCTTTAAGACAATATGAAGACAATGTTATAAAATGCACTATATAAATAAATAAACACAAGAATACTACTAAACAGCTAATTTTGGAACCTTCCGGAACTCTTTCTGTCTTGTTTTGCTGCTGTCCCAACAAATTCTAGCAAAAAATAATTTCGTTGTCTTTCTAGTTTGTTCAGTAAAGATTAAACTCTGAATTGTATTAAATTATTGTTGCTAGTCTTTAATGCATGTTCTAACTTTTTTTAAATGGTGTGTTGATTTTATTCTCAGTTGTATTCTCTCTTGCAATTTGTCACAAATACATCATGATTACTGTGGTGCCCTTGCTCTTGTAATATACTAACCCAGTGAAATGTGATCTGTCCAATACTGTTGCCAGGAGAGCCTGACACAGGTTTTTGTAAGTCTGTTTACTTGTTTTTCCTGATACACTCTGATATGCAACCTTCTTATAAGTCACGCCCTTGTTAAATAAATCAGCTCTTTGCCGCTCCTTAACACCCAAAGCAGGTGCTCAGAGGTAGCAAGCTTTCTCTGATTTGGAATTAAGATCAGATTTTTATGTTGCCTAATTATTTCCTAATTAGTTTGCATGTTAATTAAAATGGTGGCTAATGTTAATTACCTATATTAATGGATTCTTATGTAGCACCTGCCTGAAGCGCTTGGCTCAGTGTTCAAAATATCTTCATCTAAGCCACTGGCGCATTCCATCAAGCTTTGTTGGAAAGCAGGGCGGAATTGAAGTCAGGGGATTTTTGAAGCAGTTTGTTCTGAAGTCTTTTCTATCGAAGCCGTTGTTTGATTTCAACTCTTTTCTGAGGGACAGTGAAAGTAGGAATGTGTTGTTTTGGATATTGAAATTGCAAACTGTTTTATGGTTGAACTTCTTTAAAGTAACTTGCTACTTTAAAGTAACTGATATACACATAGATAAGCCATTGAAAATTTAAACTTATAAAAACTACTCTATTCCACACAGACTGTCTATTTTTCACTTATTGTATCGATACACTTTGTTGTTTTTAAAATTATAAACTGTAAGATTTTGTTGCTTTGCATAGGGCATAGTGTTCAGGATTCTTGCAAAAGCACCATATGGCAGGTATTATTTGGATTGTGAAGTATTCTCAGTGCTGCATTGACAGTGTTGTGATGGTGGTCTAAATAGTCCATAACCAAAACTGTCCAGACAACAGTGTCAACAGTGACCCGTGATAAAGAACTGGTGGATGACTTTTGTGCAGCAATATACAAGCTACTATAGACTTTATATTTGTAAGTTAGACAAGTTAGTTTGGTGGACAAGTAAGGTTGCTGTGTCTGTTACTGTCCAACAGACTGGACAGTGTGTTGATACTGATATGTTTAAATGTTTAAAAAGATGTTTAAAGCTCCAGCCACACTGCTGCATCTCATCCACTTTACTATTAAACCTGCTATATAATTAAAACCAATAAAAACAAAGCATGCAAAAAATTAGTCTTTGACTGTAACATCTTAAAGTGTTCGATATTATAGGTAGAGTTGATAAAATGGACAATTAGAGTAGAACTGGACAGGTGGTTGTATTGTAATGGTGGATCTGTGTAACTACTGTGCATCCACTGTTGAGGTCTGCTAATCAAAATGTGAGTTCAGCTCATTTGTGTATTATGTATCCAAGTGCATGTTGAATTCTGAAGCTCTTTCACAGTCCAACTTATAAAAAGCAATCTTAGGAGATGTGTGTATTTAGTTTGACGTGTTTCTTGTTTCATGCCACCTACCAAGCTGATTGCTCAACATGCATGACCTAGCTCAGCAAGCCAACACATATTTAAGTGGTGCTGGGTCTGTATTAGATTGAAAATGATGATGATCACGCAATCGATCTAAGCCTCAGCACCCAACTAATCTATAATGTGAAGACCATCCTAGTCCTTGTCTCTTCCTCCTCATGGTTCTTTTAAGGTGTTTAGACTTCTTGGATGCATAGATCAGAGATTAAATGTCACCTTTCAGCAACAACATTAAATAAGAGGCAGCAATTTAGCTCCTAGCAATTGCTAATTTCACGCCCTGATAAATGTTGCAGCAGCTACAGCTTTCAAATGGCCTCAGCTACTTCTTAAAGGGGAAGGAGCACAGCAGGTAAATCGCTGATTTGTTGTTCCTTGCAGGTTCTGTTAATGTCAAGGTCAAACCCATTCTTTATGCAGTTCAGCTGAAGTCAAATGTAAGCTTCATGTTCTATAGCATTTTAAAATGGAATGTAATTTCATACTCAGTGGCTTGCTCTGAGCGATTGTTTAATATATCCTTAAAGATTAGGCATGTACAACATTTGTCAGTGGTGACACGTGACGCAAATTCCTATTTAATACATTTCAGGTAGACATGGTTTGTGTCATCGTATACATAGCTCAATAACAATCCTCCCTTTGCTTTCTGACAGTTTGCTGTTCCCCGGGCAGTATAGATAGCTGCAGAAATATGGTCTTCACTTAAACTGCTCACATAATCAAATTTGATGAAGCGGCCAAACAGCAGCCTATGAATGTGTTAATATCAGAGCGGGTTTAGCTGCGCAGACCTGATAAGCAAAGGGCAATGAGGAATTCCTGTCTTACATCGCTGTAATAACACCCATTATTTTGGCCTGTTAAGTCCTGTGATTCATGTCTAGAGACAGTGCTTTATAATAAACCATGGCTAGTGATGGGACAACAGTATGTAAACCAGGAACAAGTCTTACGCTGTCTTTAGAGACAATTGTTACCATTGTGGAAAAGGCAGAAATAATATATTATGTAGGAAATAAATCTAGATGATGTTTCCTTTGAGTCTATATGCTGAAATAAATATTACTGAATTATTATTATTCCTGAATTAACCAGATATATACATTTTAACCTGCAAAATGGAATTTTTCGTGCGTAATGCAGGATGCTGTATTGCCTTTCTGTGGTGCACGTAGTGTTATGAGCTGCTTTGATAGAACTCTTGCCCGTTTATGACTGCTGGCACGAGCACACACAACTCCCAGAAGAATTTATTTTCTGAGCATGCTTGCATTGTGCTGTGCTCCGATACTGCCTGGGAACATCAGGACAAGTCTGATGGGAGACATTTCAAACAGGCCAGTGTACGTTCTGGCTGGTTGGAACTCCAGACGCCAAGGGGGAGGGAAGCAGCACGAGACTTCCCACAGTTTTCAATCTCACCATGATGCACCTTGCATTCTGAGACCGTGATAAAGAAGCAAGCACCTCAAATGTTTATTCACATTGCTTAAATATCCAGTTCAAAAGAAAGACACAAACCCCATGCCATCATTCTTGCCATTACTATTGCTCACCAGAGTCACATCCTTCTCCTTGTTAATTTATATTGCTCCCTAGCTACTCCCATCTGCACTATTACCCTATTTGCATTACATCCCCCACTTTCTAAATTTCCCTTCTTCCTATTCTGTTTTGCATGGGTTATTGTATCGCAATGGTCTTGTGCCTTATATTAATGCCTTTCTGTCAAATCAGGCTCATGGAACTGCATTAATGAAAATGCTATTCATGTCTGGCTTTGTTGGGCCATTGATATTTCACCTATATCTACACCTTAAACTTATCATTTTGGTTATGACCTAATGATGTCAACCTGAAATGATATGGGTGTGTTTGTCTTTGTATAATATAAAACATGTTTGTCTGCTTATTTCTATTTGCATTTAATTTTCCCAGGCTTCATTGGGTTTTATGGTAATGCCGGTGTAAACGGAGGATGTAGCAGGATTTGCTCCAGGACCTACCAGTGTTTGTGAGGAAGATTATGAGTTTATTACACACGTTGAGATTTATATGAACAAATTCCATTCCTAGGCAGAGGGAACCTTTTTCATCTTGTGTCAGACATCAGCAGCTTTTAGAACATCCGAGTTTCCCACCCACTAATTTTAGGGCCATGCAGTCTTATTGACATTAGCTGAATACCAACCGCTGGAAGCCACAACTGTTTCGAATCTGATGTATAAATTATTAATGTTTACTATACATTAAATTTCCTCCTGGCCTGATATGTGAAAGCTCATTGTAATTAAAGCAGCATGTGAGGTTGAAGGCAAGGAAGTGATGATCACCATAGCATTCTCTCAGCATGTGACTGACAGCACGATTGCTCACTCAGTCCCAGCAGACAAAGAGCTGGAGAAATTTCAGCGGGTTATACAACTGATAGCAGCATGTAAACAAAAAGCATAAAATATTTCAGTGCATTTTATCACATTTGAATAATTCTCATCCAAGGACACAGCACACATAAAATATGCTGATAATTAGTATAGATTTCTTGCCTTTGAATCGCTATAAAAATCAAACAAAACATTGGATTTCGATTTTAAGTCTTTTAAAGCTAAAATGTTAAATACAAAAATGTAGCAGTATTCTGCTGCTTTAATGGTGTTCAATTTTTGAAACATTTTTAATCCATTGTAAACTACACTAGCTACAGGGTTCAGATTAATTCTGTATATCCATTGCATAATAATTACCTAGCCAGGATTTGTCTTTTCATTGGAACGGACAATTTTAACAGAGGTGAACAACAGAAAAATCACTTAAAACCATACACTTGTAACTTATAACATAGTTATAAAAACATTTAGAATTATAAAATGTTTTTAGAAGGGTCTATTGGTGGTTTTACAACTTTTTGCGTAATCTTGTCCATAGTGCATTATATTGCATTACTTTAATTTAGTTCAAGCAGATTTCCCACCGTAGCCATCTGCATGGAAGATGAATCTTTTGAGAACCGAATGAAAAAGATTTCAGTTTGACCGACTATATTTCATTTTCGTTACTACAGCCTTGAAATACAAATGCATGCCACACTTTTCTGGTACATGCATGCCAATTCAGCTCCCAGTAAGGCACATGGATGTAATGCTACAGCAGCAGAAGTGATACCTTCATCAATAGACCAATTTCTTCTTCGGGTGCAAGAGCTGTAATAAATGTAGCTGTATATTACAGTATTGATATTTCTCCCATTCAGGCAAAGGAACAGTATCTTCCACCCAGCCTGTGTACATATATACATGTATAGATTTCTAATACAGCTTAGCTACAGATTTGAAAGCTGAAGTAAAGGGTAATTGTGCCATATCAGAAGGAGGAGGATTGCTTTTTGATTTTCAAGCTCTTCTGAGATAGAAAAGTGACGATGGTTCAGAAGCGCATGTTCCACTTAGTCAGAGCTCCATGCTGGGCTGGACTGTCTACGCACTCAAGGTGGCCGGGAGAAATTGCTTTTGTCTGTGGCGGGCATTAGTCATTATTGTGTGTGTAAGCAGCTCCAGCGGGATTGAGTAATTAGGATCCTGACACGGCATCAGCGAGCAAGCCGAGTGAATCCGAAATGAAGGCAAATGAAAGCAAATTCCTTCGAGGGACAGACAAGAACACACTGCACTTGCGCCGCTAATTTTCTTGGAGCTCCTAGTTAGGTTCATTTCATTCCTCCTAAATGAGAAAAGCGTCGAAGCTGGGCATTTGATACCCACCCAATAAATAGAATGAAAAGGCAACACATCTTTCTGTTGATTTGCTTGTTTATTATCAAGGGTAGCTTTGATTGAGGAGCAGTTTGCATTTGTGGAATTGTTTGACCTTTCTGGAGGCATCTGTGGAGCAGGCGGAGTGCCTTCTGGAAGGAATGCAAGTCACTGAGCTCCATACAATGTCGAAAAATGAGTAAAAAATCAAAGCAGGCTGTTGGAAATTTTATTGGCTTGCTGCAGATTCATCTCCACATACTTTGGGCAATAACTGATCTCAATTCGCCCAATGTAGCCAATTTTCTCGAGCACAGACGCACAGCACACAATTGTTATTTCTTCCCACAGTTTTGCAAAGCTGAACGCTCTAATATACAAGCCTGACTCTAATTCTAACAGCTGAACCCTATTACGCCTGATCAGTGCTACTTGTGGTGTATGGCTGGAATTGTATTATTGAAGTATTTGTTACAATGGCACTGAAATTTTACGCGCTGAAGTCTCAGGATTCATAATAAAGTATCGGCAAGTGAAAGCACTAACTGCTAGCTACCCTGATTTAGAACTTCATAAATTCCTGTTGATTCTGATTCTGTATTTGAACAGGTGCGGGTGCAGCAGAGTCACAAAGAGGCCCAGAGGGACATTCTAGATCAGATGAGTATGAAGCTCAGGAGTCAGCAGTACTGCGGTTCCAACACTTGCAGAAAGAGAGACTTCTCCCTGATGTCCAAATCAAACAGGTAACTGGAGAATCACTCTTAACATTGACAGTACACTCTTATACTGTAGATCATGGCCTGACCTCAAGACTGTAGATCATAACAGAAAAGTTAATGGAAGATTAAATAAATGCCACATTCAGGCAAGTGCCACTGTTTTTAGCATGAATTGTGATGTTATCTGCAAATTTTTATATATGAAAGTTTTTCTGATCCATTTTAGTCCTTCATTCACTTTTAATAACTCAGAACCTTGGTGAGTCCGGAACCTGCTGGGCAATATTCGGATAAAATATATTTAAAGAAGCTTTTATATGTAAGTTACAAACGCAAGAGGATCTATGGGAAATTGTAATGTATGCAATCTGGACAATCAGTGTGTAATTTAGGTTTTTTTATTATGCATATAAATTTGTTAGAGATTTGAGCACAAACAATTTTTTTTAGTTTTGCTAGGGCATCGATAAATACTGATTGCTGAGTTTGTGCCCCGTGTTACATTATCCAATCCAAAGGTGTAAAAAAAAGGTAGTTGCAATGATTTGATTATTTTATTTTATTTTATTTTATTTTATTTTATTTTATTTTATTAAAAATTACAATAATTAACAATAAGAAAAATATTTGTGTTAGGTCAAATAACATTATACTGTACATTATATTTAAATGTGTTATATTTTCTATCAAATTTAAACTTTTAACTCAGTTACAGTTTCAGTTGAACAAAATGCACATTTTTTATTTGTAGAGTTGATTTAAAAACTTAAATATCTGAATGCTTTGTTTTGGGAGGGAGAGCATATAGATTTAAAATATGGAAATTTTTATTTGAATCTAAACATAAATGTTCATTAATTGTGTTTGACTCCGCCTAACCTGTTCACAGGGGTGCTATAATTCAACACAGGGCCTATGGTGCTATATTTAGGAAGGCAGCCTGAACAAGTTACCACCTTATCAAATTAAAATAAACAAAGTGTGTAACATTTACATTGCATCTCATTATTTAATGATTTAGCACCTTTATCCACACTTACATCCAAAAAAAGGTCAATTTATTCATAAATATTGATATCAAAACTTATTTTACATTTTAAAAGCAAGTTTATTACAGTTTTTTTAGATTTTATATCCACATTATTTGTGGTAAAATACACTTCCAATACATTGTTGAAGAAGAGCCTCTACCCCAACCCTGTGTTCTCCAGCTTTAATTCAGTAAAATTCTAGAAGTTGGACTTGCCTCAGCCTTGGCTTTAAACCAAACATCATTTTAATCCTTTTAAGCACTTCATCCTAATGATTTATTTTTAAGAAAATTGTAATGATCCTTTGAATTTTAATGATGGACTGCCTGCTCAAAGATTCATTGTTTTGACTTTTTGGCCCTTACCTTTTGCGTGGAAACATGTCTGGAGGGAGGAGCTGTCGAAAGTTATCACCTGGGCTGCCTCTCTGCCTCTTCTCTTCCATCAAAGCCCCATAGGCGTGCACACACGCGCACACTCTCTCTTGCTCTTCCTCTCTTTCTCTCTGTCGCTCTCTCTCTCTTTCACACATACACACACAAAGTGTAATACAGGACAGTGTACCCTTCACTTTCCAAAAAAATGCCTAACTTAAGAGAAGCCGTTTGAACAGGGCTTGATCATTCGAGATGGGAATATAAAGTAGGAAGCAGGAAGATTTAAAAGTCTATACCATGGACTATAATACCACTCTTTCATCAACGGACTCTAATACTAAACAGATGCACTGATGACTATCATAAAATGTCACTTGCATTCAAAATTATTAAAGCATTGTTTATTAATTTATTCATTTACTAAGACATTTATTCTTATGGTCATGGGGATGCTAGAGCCTTGACGCTCATTGACTGAAAGGTCGGGCAGACGCACAGACAAATACATTAATGCATACACCATACCTGGGGATCATTTAGCATCTCCACTTTACCTGATTTGCATGTCTTTAAAATTTGAAATGCATGCATAAACAAGGAGAACATGCAAACTCTTGGCAGCCAGCCGCATAAATAAAATTCAGGAGCTTTTTTTAGTGTGAGTTTGCAATGCTACCCACTGTATCTTCATACAATTAGGTTTAGAGTTATTGAAGATTAAAATTGTGGACCTTATTTCAGCGTGTAAAACAGAGTCTTATGTTGTATTTCTGCATTTTACAAGTGCAATTGTTTTTACAATTGTTAGTTCATGCCCAAGAAATATGGTTTCTACATTAAAACTCTCCTGGTCTATGTCCCAATGATATGATGAGCTAAATGAGTTACATCAGAATTTCTCCATCCGTCCAGGAGGCCTACTGACTGGCATATTAGAGTGCTTTCTCTACTCCCAACACTTGTTTCAAATAATCAATAGTTTCCCGATTGCATTCACATTAATGAAAAACCTTGAGAATGATGTAATTTTAAGAAAAAAAAAGTACAATAATTTTTAGAAAGGCATGTTTAATCACCAGACCTATGCTTAAAGGTTAAAATAGCGATTCTGCTTTATTTTTATTTATTAATTTACTATTAAAAATCAAAAAGTAGAAAAGTATATAAAATGATAATTCAGTAATATTTAATTGAATTTATTAAATAAAACAAAAAAAAAATGTAATTGCAATGCCTATAATATATCCAATCTGAAAACAGGGAAATTTATTTTTGTTGAAGGGATAAATATGAATAAATAACACCTTTACAGTTAAACTAAATGTATTATAACTCAATCAACTATTAAAATATAATTATTAGTGGTTAAGCCCTTTTTTTTATTCGGAAGTTATAGATTTTAAAAGGACACAACAAAAACACAAAACAAAACAACTTCCACATTATCTGAATATAAGTTTCCCATGCGTACTATAATCTAACCACTCATGGCCACCAATTAATGGTGTTGCTGCTCAAAACCATGTAGAAGATGGTGAAACATCCTGAGCCACTTCTTGTTGGTTGTAAAGAGTACATAAACCCTTTGCAATGTCCTGATGGGTTAGTATGTGAAATGTCATGGTAATCAAAGCAGTGTTAATTTGTACAGGGAACACACACACACACACACACACACACACACACACACACACACACACACACACACACTTATATTCCTTTTTTCAGTGTTTTCATGTAGAACCAATGCATCCGTAAGTTGTTTTAAAGTAAAATTAGCATTTTTTTATGCGGAACTTATTAAATCCAATATAGAAATTATTTAGTTATTTTCCTTTTGGTCAGGGTACTTTATATCATGAATGAGTTTATGTACTATGCTAGTTATAAAGGGTTCTTAAAATGTTAAATATTATGAACATTTTGTAAAATCCACCCAGTTCACCCATACCTCATTGCTAAATTAAAATTAAAAAAATACAGTACTGTGAAACAATGACCCAACAGTAGTGCAATAGAATAAAACAATCTATCTGTTGCATGCACTTTTAATTTGGAAGGTAGAGTTTGTGCACAAATGTTCAGCCACCCTTTCACAAGTCATAATGATTGGCCCAATGTTAGTGTCAAGCATTTTTCTTTTCATTTTTCGAAAAGGCTTATTGGGGTTTCCGTTTCAATAACATTTCAATAACGTTTCAATAACGTTTCAATAACGTTTCAAATCCTGTGAACATTGTTTCGCTTTTTCAAAATGCTGCATTTGCACTGCTTGTTATTTTGTCTGATCAATGTCATTTGTACAAGTGGCTAAAATATTCATATACTTACCCGCACTGCTTTGTTTCATCAACACCTGCTTGAAATTGCTAATACACACTGGCGTGCTTGTTGAAATCACCTATGCAACAACACATTTCAATCCCGTACCTCTCTTTATTTTGTGTCTGGGCTAAGTTAAAATAAAGACGAAGTGCTGATTTTCTCTTCCCTTTTGATAGTTATTTGTGTAATCTTATTCATAGTTTCTCTCCCCCTTTGGGTACAACTCTCCAGATTGCTTATAAAGCCCGACAAGAAAATGGCACTAGTTTGACATAACTGTCAAAGTGTTACGAAGCTGTAAAAATGCAAAACAATTTCTCCACTTATGTTTATAAACACATGGCCCTCCTGCTGAGGCCCAGCAACTAAAGACCAGATATAAGTGTGTTTGTGTGTGTGTGTGTTTGTTTGTGTGTTTGTTTGTGTGTGTGTGTGTGTGTGTGTGTGTGTGTGTGTGTGTGTTTGCATTTGCATGTGTTCGTGTGTTTGCATGTGCTCATGTGAGTTTCTGTAGTTGTGCATGCAAGAGTGCATGTGTGTCTCTGTGTAGTGGCTCATTTGTCATTTGTTTTGGGTGCACACACATGTGTACACTTGTATGTCGATGAGGTGTGAGTCATGAGTGTATAAGCATGCACACAATTGTCCTTGCTCCTTTCATAAATATTTGATGTACTTTCATGCCGGGGCTGAAGGCAGGCTCAGGGAATAGGGAGGTGAAGTCATGTTTAATTAAGCTGTTCTGGCTCAGGAACCATCACTCAAAGAGTAGGTTAAAGATCCCTTCTCTTTCCGACCCCTTTTCACACCTCTCTTACCTGCACCAAGGCACACCACGTACTAACGGGACAGAGTAATTATCGCCACTTGTCAAATATTCCCTTAGTGAAACTGCTGCATACTGCCCTTATACCCTGCTCCCACCAAAGCTGCAGTGAAAGGGACAGAATGCAGCTCTTATCATTCACAGCTTACCAAAGTGGGCATCTTTAACACCACTGCTTCTTTTTCTTTCATATTATTTCAGCCTATCAGAGTTCCAGACTGAGTACCAGGAGATCTGGGATTGGCTGATGGACATGGAATCTATTGTGACAGACAGTCACGAGTTGATGATGTCAGATGAGCAGCGACAGCATCTCTATAAGGTGAGAGAACACTAAGAAATATTATTGGCCTTTACAGTGAGCTCATACGTGTTTTTTTTTATATTATTGTTGTTATTATATTCTATTCATCTGAAGCCTTATGCTGGTCATTTTTCACAAGAGGAAACTTGAGCCAATAGGATGAAAAAATATTATAGTAAAAAAAATTAAATACAAAATACCAGATAATTATAAATAAGTATAGGGGGCAAAAAAGGTAAAAACTGAAGTTAAAAAAATCATCATGTTTCAATAAAAGGCAGTCTCCAATATTTCTGTCACATACAATGCTATATGACTACATTAATTAAAGTGCAAACTCATATATCATATTGGTCTTTTACATCTCTACAAAGAACTAAGACAAATAATATCACTATAATGCTTTAACAATAAAAGTAAACTGTAATATAATAATGTACATTTTGCCAAAAATAAAGACTAACTTTAGAAACAGTTTATTTATCATTAAATGCAATGTTACAAATAGTAAGTACCAGATGTGTACCTGTATATAATCTCTGCTGGGGTGGCTCTATTCAGTCATTTCACTACTTACTTTACATTTTGCTTTGTCAAAAGTCTAATTTAAGTAAGTAATTTAAGTCCACTTGGGTTTCCTCCGGGTTCTCCATTTTTTCCCCTGCTTTCAAAAAACATGAATTCAAGATGAATAGGATGCTCTAAATTGCCCCTATCTGTAGTGTGTGTCTATGTGAGTGAGTGTGTCCAGCGATAGGTTGGCATTCTGTATGTAAACGTTCTTCCCTGAATGGGCATGGGGAACCACTGTTATAGGATAAAACGGAAGATATTTAATAAACACAATTTATATTAAATACAATTTGAAAATATATTGAAAAATATAAAATTAATTGAATGTATTAGCTAAAATAACTATTAATATTAATTAAAACTAATGGAATAACTTTAAATGTGTTAATACAGTGCCTAAAGTGATTCTATGTAAGCAGAACAAATACAGTTTCTTTTATTGCTATCTTGGTCCGTTAATAATTATTTCAATTATTAAACGTGTTGAATTTACACAGAAACTAAAGTATGATTTAATTATCATTTAATTATATAATAATTCATTTTATTTTTATAGCTCTTTTTACGATAATTAAAATTAAAATCTAATAAAAATCAGCCCTTAAACGTACATATAAAATGACACACATTGGCCCGTCGCCATACCTTACCTCAAATAAGTTTAATAAATGGGTTTGCAACAGATGGAAAAAAAAATCTGGGGTTATATTGGAACATGTTTTGTGTTTTGTGTTCTTTTGTGTTGGTAAAAATCTCTTTGTGGTGTATCATCTGGGGCATTTTGCCAATTTTCTATGTAACCACAGAAGAACAAATTAATCAATATAATAGTAGCAAAGGAGAGTGAGTGAGGAAGCAGGGTGAGATGAGTTCCTTTTATAAACTCTATAGCCACCTTCTCTCAATGTATTTTTATTAGTGACAGATAAAGCAGGCTACATTGCTGTGCGGTTAGTATATTTGATCATGATTAAAACAAACTGGTTTTGTGACTGTACTGACTGCTAGATCGCCTAATAAATATATACCATGCTTTCCATCATGTGTGTGCTGGGCAGCCTGGCGTTATCTGTCAGGGACGAGGAATTGATTGGAAGCAGGTACACATGTGTAGCAGCACTTGTTTGCCCACATTCAGGGCTTTATCACGTTGAAGGAGAGATAGAGAACACAGCTTGCCGGAAGCTACGGCCCGTAAATCAGCCTCATTTAGGTTGCCTTTATTGGACCATTCCTGACACTCGTCATCCTCCAATTGCTCCGAGCATATGGCATATTTCAAACGAGCAGATTGTGAATCATAAAGAAATGAAATTAATAACCAGCTCTGCTCACAGTGGAAACAAACCGTAATGACAGGCAACGGCAAGCCAACCGCTTCCTCTTCCACAACCCTCTGTTCACTCTGTTCTTTATCTTTCCCCCTCTCTGAGTTTCTGAGGTCAGCTCCAAGGTCAGAACTAATCTTCCTGCTCATCGGGCATAGTGACCCCCACCATTAGTCATATCATACAGTTAGAGAGTAAAAAGGAAATATAATGCATTTTCTTCATTCCTTTATGCACCTGTGAGCTTTGTTCTTTTTCCCAAGGAAATATAACCTCTCAGGCCAGCTTTCGCACAGATCAAACCTATTCACACTGTGAAATAGTTGCAGGAAAATGGTAGCCAGCACAGTCTCATGGAATGTTTTAAATGCAAAGGCATTTGTTTCTTAACCTGTTCATTCATACATTTTTAACATTCATTATAAGTAGACATTACAATAGTCTGTTCATCTCTTTTTCTGTGTTTTTTTGTGTGCGCGTGCACAAGTATATATGTGGACACGTGTGTGCACATCTGTGTGCCTGCACATGACTGTTTGTTTGCATGTGTTTAAATACAGAAAGCAAATGTGTCCTTCAGTACCATACCATTAGCTATTAATAACAATATTCACCTTTGGACGGGGGTGTGGTTATTCAGTGGTTAGGGTGTTGGATTATCAATCTGTAGGTTGTGGGTTCAAATTCCAAGTCCACTGAAGTTACCAATCTGGGTCCTTGGGCAAGGCCCTTAACCTCTGCTGTGGCCAAACCTTTGTTCTGACCCCTATCATCAAGTTAGGGTTGTTGTAAATTGCTTTGACTAAGAGTGTGCTAAATCTGCTAATCTAATTTTATTTATCTCTTATGTGTCTACTGGTGAAGCTTCTCTTTAGTTAAACTTTTATTCCATCACCATCACATCATCCATTCTACTACCTTTATGCAGCATGCAAAGAAGAATTTAAATCCTTGACTTATATAAAGGTATCAGTATGATAATGTTAAAGTCCTTCATTACCAAGTACAATTTCTTAATATATAATCTTATTTAAGCACATAACATTATTCATATGTATTGGTGTTAGTTAAAGTATTTTAAAAATAGTTCTGGTTATTAACAGTCCATTGTCATTGTCTATACTTAATACATTTAGGATTGTATTCAAAAAACAAAAAAAATTGTGATTAATTACTCCAAATAATTTCCATTTTTAAAAGTCATTTAAATGTAAATTAGACATATTTTGGGTAAAAAAATATGCATTTACATTATTCTAAAATTATTATGAAGCAAAGAATGCAGTTATTTAGGGTTGTTTAAATAAACAGTAGCTGAAATAGGTGATAATGTCTGAGAGAGCGGGAATGTGTGTGTGTGTGTGTGGGGAGGTGGGGGGGGGTTTGACAGTGTACTGGCAATGCTAGAGTTACAGAGGTTGTGTGAGCGTGACGCGCTGCTGCTTTATAGAGCTGGAGCAGGTGGCGCTTCATGTGATTCTCATCACCAGCACCATATCTTCTCTCATCTCAGTGCCAGTCTCACTTTCCTTTTTAACTCCTATTTTTCCCCACAAAGCAACCTCAATCTTTTCACCCTTCTTTACTTACACACTCATGTTTATAAGACATTTTTAATAATGGTGCACGCAAATACCTATATATGCCTCCTAGTTTAAACCAAAGAATCTTCAAACACTGTTTTGTGTTTGTACGTCTGGGGGTTTCTGTCTCCCTTTCAGTGTCAATAAACAGACTTCTGCGATTAAAAGCTGCAGTGTCCATTTAAGAGGCAGCAATTGAGCCAGTAACCAGGACAACCTTCCAAAGGTAAACATTTCTTTTCCTCTTTCAGGACCCTTACAATTAATAAAACTCTTCCGGAACAGCCTGAGGCGATTTATGGAACTTGGCAGAGAAACGAGTGTTCTTTGAGAAGGAAATACAAAGTTAAGACTTTTATCACAATTCTGAGAATCTCAGTGTGGGAAAGTCTAATCATCAAAAGCTTACTCATCAAAATTTGTCCTAAAAACATTCAAAACATTTAAAGCAATCTGAGAAAATATTTATTTCATACTAAGTTACTTCATTAGTTCAATTCTTAAAACAATTAAACGCTCAACATTTTGCAATTTTGGGCCATTAGAATCGGGCATTTTATTCTAATGTAATGTCAAACAAATGGTTTGCTCATATCAACTTTCTATTTTAGCCAAATTTAGATTTTCTTCTCAGAAAATGTAGAAAAGTATTGTAACAACTCCATTTCTGGCTTGGAGGTGTGGATTATTTAGTGTCCCTTTATGACATGCGCAATGGAATCTTAAGGTGAGGTACCGTATGCGCAAGGCTGACCCCACCCTTTGCCATGGCCCAGCAAGCTGGAATGATAACATGAAATCCTCAGGTGGTAGGTTAAGTGTTTGAGTTGCCTTCTCTTAGGCCAGCAGCCAGTTGCTGTCCTTGGCTAAAGAGGCCTGCCTCCTTTGATATGTTTTATCACAGGTGGTAAACAAGTGATGTATTTAAGCTATCGTCCCCTTACCTCATTGTGCTCGCCAGCTAAGGCAATGTACCGGGTGTGGCGCTTGGAGCCAACACATGAGAAATTTAAGAGATGGGTAAGGTCCAGCATGCCCACCCCGAAGAGTGTGGCTCCTGAACAAATGAAGGTACTACCTCTACCCAGAGCCCCACTACACCCCTTAACTTTATATTACACCTGAAAAAGCTTTTATGATGTTTTGTTCCAAGATGGACCCTCTTTTGCAGTTATAAATGCTTACATACCCCTGGGAAAGGGGTGCGTCTGTGGGAATTTTGCCTGTTCATCCAGGAGGGCATTTGGGAGGTCAGACTCAGACATTGAATATGAGGGTTTCAGTCATTCTAACACAGAAAAGTCCTTCCTTAAACTGTTTTCACAACGTTAAAAGCATACAATTTCCAAAATGCATATCTAGGTGTTTGAGGTTTACATGAGCCTGAATAATGTTCAGTGTTGCATTTAATGCATTTCCACCCTTGTACAATTCTGCCCTGTATAAATATGGTGGGTGCCTATGTTCATCTTTTGTAGCATTCTGAAAAATTACAGTAATTGGACTAACGTATTTGAATGCTTTCAAGTAAAGGTTTTTCAATAATTCAATAAATTTGACAGTGCCATATCTAAAATGGCAAAATGTAATTATTAACACATTTTTACAAAACTTGTGTTCAAATGTTCCAATGCCTCTTATTTTCACATGAAAAATATTATATATTTTAAATATATATTTATCAAATTATAGTATAATATTTTAAAAGTATGACCTCACATCATTCGTGCTCTTCATCCTCTCAAACAACACAACACCCTTTATTAGGACCATCATTTGTGTCTTTGACTTGGTGTGCGCTTTGCCAGGCTCCACCACAAAGAACCCAGTGTTGAAGCTGATGTACCATCTTTCTCCTCTCTGCCGTTATGTTCCTTTCCTGCTCTCCCTTTCTTTCTTTCCCCCTTACTCCCTTTCTTTCCCCCTCCCTTCTGGTCTTCCTTTCTTTTCTCTTTGGTGTGTGTGTGCTCCAGATGGCTGCTTATCAAGAAATGGGATTTAAAAAAAGGGAGACATTCCACAAGGGAGAGATGCAACAAGCACTAAGTCCTGTAGTGCTAGGAGGCAGGCTGTAAGATCAAACTGCACTCTGACACCCATACTGAAAAAGCTGATCTGACTCTAGTTGTTCCTCTCTCCTAGTCCGCTCTGGCTGGTCACATCATTTTGTTTTACACACAAATTCTATTAGGATACAGCAAAAGCCTGGAACCTTTGCTTGCTTCAAATAAATAAAGCCGTTCTCAACAGATGTTTGGCCTAATTCTTAGTGAGCAATTGATTTTAGTCCATAAAACAGCAAATAAAAAATAACACTGCACAAATGCTGTTTGTCAAAAAGGACAGCCATTCAGTCTTCATATGGCATGAATTATTAAAGAGGGGATGGTAAAGAAGGCTGAAACTGGGTGTGAGAAACAGAAGAATGACAGGAGGAACAGGAGCAACTGAGGAAATGTATCACAGAGATGGACAGAGACAGAGAGAGAAGAAAAGAGAGAAAAACAAGGGGGAAAAACTGTCTGCTGTCTATCTACTGCTTCCTGCTTATCCTACATGGATTTTCTTTCTCCTTATGTGTCTGTGTGCCATGTCTCCCATTTGCTACTGGTTTCCATCTTTCAAGAGTTGATTTCCTGGATCACTTTAAAGATTCCCATATGTGTGTCTTCCTTTGGGCAGCATTAGCATAAGAAAAAGTTAGTGAAACAAATGGCAAATAATTTCTCTGTTTTTAAGGCGGATTGTGTGTGTGTCCGTGTGTGTGTGTGGTGTGGTGTGTGTGTGTGTGTGTATATATATATATATATATATATATATATATATATATATATATATATATATATATATATATAAACACAGTTGCTTCTTACGCCATTGGCTATTTTTTTCTACCGGTGGTGGTACTATTGGGATCCTGATCATTAGAGAGCAGAGTAAGGGGGTGAAACACAGTATGTACTGTAGTCCACAAACAAATAGACTACAGTCAAGAGATCTATAGAGTCTATCTTGGAACCATTATAATGTACAATAGGTGGAGCAAAACGAGGCGTGTTTAAACTGTTTGACTGTTACATGTATATTCATTGATGGGAATGTGTTGTCAAATGAGAAAGATGGCTGTAAAGGTTTTGGTCTCGATGTTTAACAAAGATAGTAGATATCTGAGAAGTAGTGAAAAAGTGCAATGGTTCTGATTTTCAAGATAAAATATAATGTGCAGAGTGGTAGTAACTACCGAGGAACAAAGTTGATCAGTCACAGCATGATAATCTGGGAAAGATTTATTTTTTTCATTTACTTCAGAAATATTAGAAGTGGGCCTTAATTCAGAAAATGTCATGTCCTTTTAAAATAGGACACTTTGCCATATGTTAAAGGTATAAAAGAAATATTCATTCATTCATTCATTATCTCCCGCTCATCCTCTATTAGGGTCGCGGTGGGGTTCCCCATGCGCTGGGCAGATAGACCCAGGACAGGGCGCCAATCCATCGCTGGGCACACACTCACTCACACAGACACACTCTAAATGGGGCAATTTTGAGAATTCAATGAACTTGATCCATGTTTTTTTTTGGACTGTGGGAGGAAACCGGAGAACCCGGAGGAAACCCACGCAGACACGGGGAGAACATGGAAACTCCATTTAGATGGGGATTCGAACCGGGAATCCCTAGCGCTGAGAGGCGAATGTGCTAACCACTAAGCCACTCTTACTAAACCCATATAAGCAGATTGACCCGATACGTCCTGCTAAATGAAACATAAGCACAGTGTTGCCAACATCTAACAAAAAATGCAGATAAAAAGTCCATCTGGTACCATAACATGTAATGCTCTTAAGTCGTGAATTTTGGTATATTAGGTCATGTAACCTGTCTCCACCTGGGGTGAAGGAGTGCTGTAGACATGGAGGGTTATTGTAACATGGAGAGAAAAGGTGAATTGGTCAATTTAGTTGAAGATGGTGTGTGATACATTTATGTTAAGAGGATCGATGTAGTTTTGTTCAAACAGTCTCAGATCTGGAAGTAGATTAGAGCGTTGGAGAGGCAGTGTGTCTGTGTGCAAGTCTTAGTGTGTGCCGCCAATGTGCATCAATCACAGAGTGCTGGCAGGCTAGAAGGCAACCAGCTGGTCAAATATCTGTTTTGAGTTGGTTTTCCAAAGACCTGCTATAGCTGAAAGGAGCTTAAAGGGCTTTTATTTTTATGTTTTATTTTTCAACTCGTCTGTCCCGTGACTTTTAGACATGTTTCCTTGCACCTCAAATAAACGTGCACTATTCCTCTCTATCCACTAGATGGAACACTTTCACCCTGAGCGAAGGAATTCAATTTGCTGATCCAGTCTCCCACCTCCAGGAATAAATACTTTTATAGTCTGTATTTGTGTTATTAGTGATTGTTATAATTTTAAAGATAATTCTTTTTCTAAATACTGTAATGTTCTTTACGATGTAAACAGTAACGGGAAAATGGGTTAACACCCTTGAGAAAAGGGTCGTGGAAATAGATGAATGTATTGTTGTCAGCAATGCTGACGGAGCCCGTTCTACAATATGCATAATTCACAAATACAAATCTGCCTGTTGACAAAAGCAAAAGCAGACTGTTTAGAAGTCTTTGTGGAGGGGCTAAATTCAGATCTGGGAATTAGCTTGGAGGTTAATTACCAAAACACCTCCTGCTCTCTCAGTCCCATAAGCAGCATTCATTAAACGTCTGCCCTGATGATTTCTAGGGTTACCACAGAGAACAATATATGACATCCTACCAGATTTTTTTTCCCCCTTTATAAATATACTGTCCATTATATAAGGTTGATAGTTTGCTAAACACTGCGGAACGATGCAGAGATCAGAGCATAAACAGATTAATGGCTCAGTAGCTCAGTAGTTAGGGCGTTGGGCTATCAATCTGAAGGTTGTGGTTCAAATCCCAGGTCCACTGATGTTACCAGTGTGGGTCCTTGAGCAAGACCCTTAACCCTTATTGCTCCAGGTATGTTGTGATTAACCCTGTGTTCACCTTTGGATAAAGTCTCCTTGGATAAAAGTGTCTACTAAATGACCAAATATTAATGTAACAGGACAAGCCCAGAATGACAGTTAAGGTATATGTGCCATTATTCTACCTTTTAAGTCAAATAATGCACCTATGACAGTAAAAAATGCTCAAGACTGGATGATTTTTATGGCTAAATTTATGGACAGTAATGTCACACGTCTGCCAGTTATTGTTAACAGGCACAAACACAATGTCTGCAGCACCTTTTGCAATGTGACCCAGTCAGCTGTTTGCAATAAGAGTTAAATGAGTTAGAAACTAATGAATCCATTAAAAAAAAAGATATCTGACCTTAAACCCATTCAGAAGATCAAGGGTTAATTATAATGCTCAGTGCAGACAAAGCTGTGTCTTCCAGAATTATCACACATTGTTTAATGGAGCAATGATGTCAGTTGTAGGAGTAAAGGGGTGACTTAATTGTAAGTTTCTGTGCTGTTTTGTAGTGTATAGTACAAAACAATATATGTCTTACTTTATGCTATATACAGTCATTCGTAAATGTTTGGACACCTTCAGTTATATTGCATATTTTTATTAATTCTCTAAGTAAAAATAGTTCTTAATTAAATCTTCTATAGGAAGCAATTAATTAAACTTAAATTAAGCATCTGGTCTTTTCAGATGTAAATACATACATTTTTTATACAGACCAATAACATACAGACTTATAAAAATGATTCTAAATATTATAATATAATTTCATTTTCCTATAAATTAATTTAATTGAAAAACGTACATTTTCCAACATTCCCACAGATTATTATATACATACTGTTACACTTGCCTACCTATGGATTAAAGCAGCTGCGCATAGGAAGCACAGAGCCGTCGCGCTCTAACGCGCTAAAGGGAGCCAGGCATGCAGGTAGCAGGGAAATGGACATTTATTTAAAGGTGTAGTACACCACAAAACAAAGGTACCGACGAGTGAACATAACTTAAACCACGAAGTGCACCGAGGACAGGGAAAGAAGGAAATAAATACAAATGAAAACCAATCACGTGCCCAACACAACCAATCAACGGAAAGAGATAATTAAACAAACTAAATACCATTAATTAAAGTAAATTAACAAACATGGAACAGGTGCCCTAGGCACCCGTTACACATCCATATATTTGACAACTTTAAACCTGGAGGCATGAACATGAATATAATAATATATAATATTATATATAAAATAATTATATAATAAAATAATTAGTCAGGATGTAATAGAATGTTATCACAATCATTTTTATTTAGTTTTGCTTAATCATGTATTCTCTACATATGGTCTGTTCATTAATTAACTAGGACTACCACATGGCTATGTACCAAAAACAAAACAGTTTATTACTTGTTCTCTTTCTCCCATTGGAATCTCTGCCTTCATGTATCTCCCACAATCCTGTCCTATCCACAGGCTTTCACAGTTTATCTCAGTCTGTCTCACACTTTCTGTTTCCACTACTCTCTTTTTAAAAGTGCATTTCCCAGTAGCTAGGCAGTTGGGCTGCGGTATTAGCATGTTTGCCTTGAAGAAAGCACTATGGGGCTTTGGGAAAGTTTACTCATATGAGTTGAAAGCAGTAAGGGGTGGGAGGAGGTGGTGCTCTAATTGTGAGCAAATACTCCCAAGGCTTTGAGGCAGTGAGAAACAGAGAGACAGTGTATGTGTGAGGGGGAATAGAGCTGATAAAGCAAGTTGGTTCTTGGTTGAGGTAGAATATAATGTTTTATATATTTCTGGAAGTCCAGTCTATTTTTTTGAGAGATATCATAATGGCATTTTAAGGTAGTGATGTAATGCTGGCTTTGTGTAGTTAGAGCTGGCGGATGGCAGGCACATCTGAGTTGTTGTCTCTCCTGTTGTTTTACTGGCTCAGCTCCAGATGCTGGACAGGCTTCCACAGCAACGGACAGCTCTCCAGAAATCTCACCCCATTTTTACTTTGTGTACTACTCTCTCACTGAGCATTGACTTGTCTTCCTATTTATTTCACAGAGAAGTTTATAGTTTGAGAGCTAACCTCACACACACACACACACACACACACACACACACACACACACACACACACACACACACACACACACACACA
>JAFMOD010000470.1:518329-582352 GCA_019802435.1 Corydoras maculifer | reverse complement strand
ATATGTGTGTGTGTGTGTGTGTGTGTGTGTGTGTGTGTGTGTGTGTGTGTGTGTGTGTGTGTGTGTGTGTGGTATAGATATGGTATATACCTGGCATCTTAAGCTACATTTTTTCAAAATGGAGCTCCTTATCATTCCAGCTAAAGCCTTGAATCATCATGAACTAACCCTTAAAATTACCCACTCCAAAATCTCCTTGCCAGCTCTTTCCATAACCTGGATTTTGCAGATTACACACAGCAAAAACTATTCAAATAAGTCACTAAGACCTGGATATTTGTTTTTTTTCATGCAGATCAGATCATTTCTGACTGAGCAGACTGTATAACTGTTAGTCCAAGCCCTCATCATTTCTCAGCTTGGGTACTGCAATGCATTGCCTGCTGAACTCCTATCTTTAGCAGATCCGGAACTCTGCAGTGTGCCTGCTGTAACTCCATTACTCTCCTGTCTCCAGTAGCCTCCTGCATCCAGTATCTCTGGATCTGCTACTCCATACCTAAACTGTCTTTACCAAAGGTACACCCTGGCTCACTCCCTGTGCTTTATTAGTAAACACCTCATAGTGCTTTCATCTTACCTAGGTACGAATTCACTCTCCATAACTTTAACAATACTAAAGTGTGAAATGATCTTCCTAGTGCAATTCCTAATGCCAAAATATTCAAGATTTACATTTTTTGCAATCACTTTCTTTAACTTCCTAATCTATTATTGTTGTTATTAGTATTATTTATGCATTATCTTCTACTTAATCCTGTTAATTTGACTTGTATCTCACACTTGCAAGTTATTTGTTTTCAAGATTAAACCTTGTGAAATATAATATTAGGTTAGCTATTAGGCAAATATTAGGTTTGCCATATAATCTACTTGCAAGTGTCAACACCTGTGTTCAGGTAACAGGGAATAGTATAGTTATGCTCTATTTATTTACTTTGCAACTCCATGGAAAAATGTTGTTTTCTGTATTTAATAGATACAACATATGAACTATACATATAAATAAAATACCATTCATACCAAACAATACCATGAATTAAATATTAATTGTAAATAACTATAGTAATAAGTAGTTTGAAAGAGAAGTAAATTTGAAGTCGCAGTAAACTGATGTTTAGCTAGATGTGAGGTGTGTGTGTGTGTGTGTGTGTGTGTGTGTGTGTGTGTGTGTGTGTGTGTGTGTGTGTGTAAGATGTTCCTTGCGCTCTGCTGTTGTGGAAAGCTCAAAGGAATTACTGTCTCACCTGCTGTTTTTAGGGAGTCTGGAGAAACAGTTGCTCGGTCCCCAGAGAATTCGAAAGATATAGCATTAAACGGGTGTGCTCCCTCCATCATCACATCTCGTGATCTGCCTGTCGCATTCAGCACTTCCTGCTGTCAGAAATCCTGGGAGAAATGCTATGAAACAAAAACGGCTTCTTTTGCCATTTACTAACTGCGCATTTTACTGACTGCCGGCTTGCATATCTGCGATAGCAAGACTATTATATTTCTTGCCTCTTATATAGTCTATTGCAATATTGTTTTCTATATTGAGAAATGAGAAAGTAGCATAGCATTAATGTTACTTGGCTGTCTAACGTGTTAAATCATAGGTACTGCTGGCACTTTAATTATGTCGATTTCTATATCAGATTTTGGATGCCCAAAAAGTTGTCATGCATTAAAATTTCAGAGCTATATGTTTTGCTTGATCTGTTCAAATTTCAATCTCAAATCTTGCAGATCTTGAGATGAAGCGAGATTAAAGATCCACAAGAAAAAATGTAGGTATTAGTGGAATTTTGCCTTCAGTTACACTAAGTTCCTCTCTTTGCTTTCTCTTTTCAAACTGAGAGAGAGAGATTTGTTTTACACATTTTAGCTGCACAATTAAAGTGGTGGATTTAGTGCAGGGCAGACTCATGATGGCTGTTTTTTTGCACCATTCATTACCAGGCTCTTTACTTTGACCTTGACACTCTTTGCATTAGAATAAAGATTGTCTAGCATTTATGTTATATTGTTCTCCTGCACTCAGACCCTACGCAGGGGCCTTTGGCCACAGTAGCAGCAGTAAATCTGTCTGCGTTCATCAGCATTGAAACATTGAGCATTTTCTCTTTTTTTCATTTAAGTCCACATGGGGGCAAAATAACTTTCATGGATCTTGTACTTAAAGGTTTAGTGCTGCACCTGGAACATGAGTAGTCAATACAATTACGTTTCCTGAACAAAACCACAGTGGTTTATATGGTAGAAATTGTTGATTGGCTAGATCAGACGCATTAGTGTTTAGTGGGGGGAGCATGTTAGTTGCAGGTAACACAGACAATCTAAAAAATACTTCTGAAAAAGTGAAGTAGCTGAAGCAGGTGTGGTAAATTGTTGTTAGATCTAAACACAGCAGGAAGGTCAAGCTCAATGATCTCTCAAATCAATGTCTCAACCATGAGCAGGATTAGCAGCATTTCTGCTTTTAAATGCTCCAGGTACACAAAGCTTTCCCAAGCAAAAGTATCTTAATAGTAAACCAAAGTCAATTTTAATTAAAGCATTTGTTTTAATAGACACTACAATAAGTAATAATTCTACAAAGTTATTTTTTTTAATCCTTAATTTAAAAAGTCATCATTGATTGTGGGTAAAGCTGCACCTGTTTTGTCCTACCTGCCTTATAATAGTTAAATTAAGTTTTTTTTTTAAAACGTGCTGTCAAAATGTGTACAATGGATCAAAAGATAGGGCTCACAGTGGAAGGTAACAGACACAAGGACACGAAGAACTGGAACTCTCTGAAGCACCTGTCTTTAAACATCAATTACTTTCAAAAAACTTTTGTGGATTTTTCTCTTTTCTTTTATTTTGTTATTTGGTTATTTTTATATGGGGCTTGCTCATTCCTGCAACAGCACTTTCATACAGTATCTTACTCACGATTCAAATTTATCTTCATTATTATCCCATCAGTCAAATGCTGAAAGGCCAGTACAGCACAAAAAGCTCTACTAAAGAAAAGGCCTCCTCAACCATTCTGTACCATATCCCTAATTAGAATTAAATTATTAATGAGGGATACTTAAAAAAGATTGTTTCATGATCTCCTATTAGTGAATTTGCTATTCATTTTAATATTTGTCATTTGATTTATATGGTGAATAATGCAATACAGACCCAATTAACAATGCATGCCCTACGTAATATGATTTTCAGCTAATGCAAATGGAATAAGCAAGAAGAAAGCAAGTGAGTCAAATTCCCTAATGGAATTTACTCGGCCAGCGCCGCCTGTATTAGATGGTATTGCATGTTTTCATTTTTTCTCTGTTTTCAAAGGTGGCACATTTATACTCCTTATGTCAGACATGCATGCATTTTCATGGAAAGCGTCAAAAATGTTAAAATCCTTGGTTTTTTCTTACTTGCATAAAAAAACGTGGTATTTTGGGTACCAGCCAGAGGCACCCTGTTCATACAGAACATAATGCTTAGTGAGACATAGCACTGGGCCAAACAGTCCAGCCCAGCATCATTATTCAGAATATAAGGCTTTAGAGAAGTGCGGAGCAGGACCCAAGCCGAGGTGTCTCCGCCTCTTAAAACACTGTGCTCTTGGTTGATTGCATTGTTTCCTGTGTTTGTCTGCTGAAAAAAAAGTGCCATGCTCAGAGCGGAGAGGGGGCAGTGGAGGGCCGGCTGCTAAAGCTCTCCCAGCCCATTCCCTCCTCCCTGAACCCACAGCTGAGGTCCAGGCTTTGGGTGCTGGTTAAAAAGCCCCTTTGTTTGCCACTCAATGGCATTAGGCATGGGTTTCCTATGGGGGTCTCCACTAAGCTTTGGACAAAGCCCAAAGGGGAAACGGAAAGAAAATGAGAATCCAAATGATGACAACAGGAATATATGTCATGATATATGCATATATGTATATATTAGAGTATGACTTCTATCAGCAGAGAGTCAATTCAAACATAAAATTTACTTGGTCCTACATCAAAATAGGTGCCATAACATTGATGCCGACGTCTAGTGCTTTGTGTTGTCCTTTTTGATAAATCAGCAGATTAAAGGGTCTGCTTTCACTGCATCTGTGCATCTTTTTGTGCTAAAGTAAAGGGTTGGATAGGATAAGAAAAAATGTCTTGAAATTTATCCATGTTTTTTTTTTTTCTTCCTGGCTGACTTAATAGTGTAGAGGAAGTGAGTTCCCAGAGCACTACTCTCATTGTTTTGGTCTATAACCTCTTGCTTCTTGCCCAACTACTTTCTGAAAGATGCCATTGTTAGTGCAATTTGTTGCTGAATGTGTTTTTTAAATCGATCTAAAGTGTATTTTGTCTTTTATAAAAGCTCATTCTAGATGAGGTCTGGAAAAGCCAGTGGAAATTCTCCCAGGTCTTGAGCTGACCTCACCGTGACTGGCCATCTTGTTTTTAAACTGCGAGTGAAGAAAGCGATGAAAAATAGAAGAAAAAGTATTTGACTCTGGCCTTAATGTGCACCTTCTATACCAGTTGTAAAATAGCTTATTCTTCTGGTCACCATGGTGACAATTAACACTGTTTCACAGCCTTTTGTTCCAGGCCAGTTTGGACAGGGTTTTTTTCCCCTTCTTTTTCTGCGCAAAGCGATTTTTCACTGAAAAAGCACAACGACAGAGCAATAGAAGCATGGCAGTGGCCACTTTCCATAGACAATCTAGGAATCACTTCCAAATACCACCTCTATGTCTTTTGGACCTTGCTCTTTAAGTGAATTTGTAGCTTTTTTTTTTTCTTTAACTTCCTGGTCTTTTAAGGCCATAAGCTCCCACATCACTGAGAGCAGCTCTCTGTGCTCAGCTGCATCCCGCTTCCATCAATGGCCCTCTTCTCCCCAGACCCCTCACCCCCACCCTCCTGCTCCATCTCTCCTCCTCTCAGCACTCCATGACTCCCTCTCTCCTTCCAACTTTCCCTTTCCTTCAGTCTACAGCACACATCAAGGGTATTGACAAGAAAAAGATAGAAAAAGGCCCCAAACTGATTAAGTAATTATCAGTTTTCCCTGCTCCTTTTGGTGGGATCTTTATCATGAAAACATATCAAATTCCACATTTTGTACCTCAGAGTCAATTTGTAGCTCATCATCTTCCGGTCTACTTACTCGCATACATTTCTGAAGTAGTTTCCCTTTTCTTCCTATTCGATGTTTAATACAGCGGCTTCAGTACATCATCAGAGGAGGTCTAAATTACTTTTTTTTCTTGCCTAAGATTAATTTTCAGGGCCAAACAAGAACAGTATTGCTCACATTTTGATTTAATGCTGGGGTAGTATGTGTGGACTAAATGACTGAACACTCTGAGCAGTTAGGTGAATTAATTTTTTATTTCTGCTGCACCTTTTGTTCAATGTGTTAGTGTTAGAATAAAATGATTCAAATACAACCCACACTCGACTCAGCTCATGGAGTCATACTTTTGTTGTCTCAACATGTTACAGAGACTGAACAAACTTTAATTTAACGGGTAAGATGAAGCTACAAAAATGCATTAAATGAGCTCATGTGTGACTGCGGTTCTGCTGACATTTCCAGTCTTTTATGTTAATATGCAGAATGAATTATTATTATTTTCCCTATTTTAATGACTGTCTATGTTCAATGATATATTGAATTTGTTTGAAGAAGAGGCTTTTGTGTTGTCATATTCTCAATCACAGTGCAGTTCGTTTGCTGACCTCTTTATTTCAAGGGCCATATATATATTTTTTATGAATAACAAAGTGATAGTCATTCCAAAAACCTCACACTGGAGTTATGACATTGAGAAATAGGAGGGTACAGTTAGGTAATTAAATGATTGTGCTACTGGCATAAATAGACTTTTTTTGTGGGATCATCATAAACATTGTAAACTCAGTTCAACTTATGTATTAAGCTAAAATAATAATTTAAATTTTATATAAGCCAAACCATGTACATATATGAAGTGTTATGAAAATTGCTGATTCAATGACTAAGATACTGGTATACAGCAGTCTTTGATGTGCTCCTGGACTCTATCTTGCTTTTGATCATATGATGTACTAAACTCTAGAGGGCATTTCTGGTTAAGAGCTGCCAAATACTGTAAATGTATTAATGAGCAGTTGGCATTCTGGCTTTTCAGTGGTGATATGAGCTTATTGTACTGGACTATAGATAAAATGCCAACTTTGGCTACCTGGCATGTTTAAAGTGTGTCGCTTAGTTGCTTGGTAATAATAATAATAATAATAATAATAATAATAATAATAATAATAATAATAATAATAATGGGCGGCACGGTGGCTTAGTGGTTAGCACGTTCGCCTCTCAGCGCTAGGGATTCCCGGTTCGAATCCCCATCTGGGTGGAGTTTCCATGTTCTCCCCGTGTCTGCGTGGGTTTCCTCCGGGTTCTCCGGTTTCCTCCCACAGTCCAAAAACTTGGATCAAGTTAATTGAATTCTCAAAATTGCCCCGTTTAGAGTGTGTCTGTGTTAGTGAGTGTGTGCCCAGCGATGGATTGGCGCCCTGTCCTGGGTCTATCTGCCCAGCGCCTGTGATGTTCTCCCCTGGATGGGCATGGGGAACCCCACCGCAACCCTAATAGAGGATAAGCGGAAGATAATGAATGAATGAATAATAATAATAATAATAATAATAATAATAATAATGTTTAAGCTACAAAATATTATTGTTTAAACTACTTCAAGTAAAGAAATAATAAAAAAGTATTATAAAAAAGGTATTTTTAAAAAGTAAAATAATAGTGATAAGGTTTGTGTTTGAGAAAATCGGAAAGTGAATAAACATTATAATGTTTTACTTTTGGGCAGCACGTCGGCTTAGTGGTTAGCACGTTTGCCTCTCAGCGCTAGGGATTTGTGTGTGTCTGTGTGAGTGAGTGTGTGCCCAGTGATAGATTGGCGCGCTGTCCTGGGTGTAGGACCTGGGTGTATCTGCCCAGAAATGTTCTCCCCTAGATGAGTTTGGTCTACTCTCATGGACCAAACACAAACATGCATTGATGTGAAATTAAATAGAGCTAAATCCTTTGATAACCCTCTAGTTAATTCATTTACTTCTTTTTTATAAACTGCCTTATCATTATTTGTCCACCTACACTGCTCTCTTTATCAATAAAGCTGCAATTCTATGGTGAAATGTAGAACTATTAAAATTAACATTTGCTGTCAACATACAAGTTGTGTCATCCTCTTTGCTCTTAAGTGGGGCGTCTTTGCTTTGGTGGCCGCTATTAAAACCTGAAAGGGATGGATGGTTTAAAAGGATGTGTGATAGCATCTCCATCAAAAATAGTGACAATGAAAAATGAATCTTGGCCTGATGACAGCAACAAGAGAGGAGAAAACAGAGCACATTTAAATATTTAAATGCACTTCTGCCGTAATGATAAATGACAACCAGAATCAAGTAGCTATTGGTGCAGAAAATGAAATGGGGATGTGTGAGAGAAATTAGGCAAAAAAGCTGCGAGAGGGAACTGTGTCATTTTCACTCTAGACACTATGCTCGTCAGCTATTTAACAAAAAATGTCACTTTTAAAAACCATTTTAAATATGAAAATTACTGTTTGTATGGGAATCACTGTATAAGCCCTGGACTGAATTAATGTGAATGTACATAGTCTTGAACAATATTCCCAATTTATTTTGTTTCAGCCTCTTGTTTTACTCTGCAACTCTGTCAATCTTTTTTTAGTAGTACTGTAATATTTACCTACTAGATACTTCATTAGTCAATTTTCAAAAAAGCTTTAAATGAGATGAAAAAGGATCTGAATACAGTTTCCAAGCAGAAGTTCTGAAAAATCAGTTTTAGGTCAGTGACATCAAGCACATGTGCACCGCGATGTTGGGTAAACCTGCTTAGTGACAAAGTCATGTTAACAGTGGTCGTTGTGGCTACAAAAGTGTTAAATGATAATATTAATGTTATTTTACACCTGTTTAGGTATGTCAGTGCAGCTGTGTTTTGTTTAAATCATTATTTAAGGATAGTAAAACAATGGTTTTAGCCTGTTTAAAGTAAAGCTTTAATCCTGCATGTACACACTTTCAATTAAAAAACATTAAGAAGCTTCAGTTTGTCTAATATTCACCTTATTAATGTTAGTATTAATTTCAGCTTTTAAAAACCTGCAGTTACAGAAAGTTTGTTTTACATTAAGTACTTTTAATAGAGAAAATAAATATATAAACAAAAATAGAGCACAGGACCTGAGTACGTCTGTCACATTTAGTTGTGTAAGGTTTCACATAGAAATACTTGGTTTTCAGTAAAATAATTAACATTTTACTTATACACACCACAGGGAAACAGTGTTGAGATGGCCATGTGGCTTCCTAAGAAGACACAACTCCTGGGCTGGGCAGAGAGTCTAAGGAGAAGTAGCACTGAGCTGCCCACAGATTTTGAGGAGCTCATCACTGCTCTTAAAGCCAAATGGGATCAGTTAGAGGTAAGATATACTGCACTCATTCTCTGATGTTTATTTAACAATCTGCATCATACTGTACAAATTAACACAATGTTTTGGCACATGCAAATTACACCAAACATCAACTAATTTAAGTAGATGGATGGATGGATGGATGAATAGACAGATTGACAAATTGACAGGTAGATAGATGGATGGACATACAGAAGGAAGGATAGATACTAACATATATAATGTACATGCATACATACTTAATTACTTAATTAATCCCAAGGGAAATTCTATTTGGTCCCCTATGCAGCTATAAAGGGTTCCACTCATCTGGAAAGGCCTTCTACAAGTTTTTCAGAGTGTGCCTGTGGGAGTTTTTTCCATTCAGAGAAGCATTTATAAGGTCACATACACAATAATGTTGGATGCGAAGACCTGGCTCACAATCTTAATTCAGTTTAAAAGTGTTTTATGGAGTTGAGTTCAGGATTCACCAAACCAAGCCTTTATAGCTCGCCCATTGTGTACTGGGGCCCAGACATACTGAAAGTGAAAAAAGCCTTTCCCAAACAGTTCCCATCTGGCAATGAGACTGAATGAAACTCTGGAATACACCAATAAGAGGTGTGTCTTAATAATTCTGTTCATGTAATGTATTTTTAGCTTTTTGTTTTTATTATTCAGATACATTTAGATATACCCAAGAATTCCGGACAATTGGTAGTGTAACAAATTGTACTTAAATACTGGTAACCTAATTTAATTTATTGCCTTAAACTTAACTAAGTCTCATTAACCTGTGGTACTTTAGGTGTTGTTGTATTTGAGTCTATGCTTTTATGTGTAATTAATTTGCAGTTGGTTAAAAACATTCTAAGAATATTTCTTGAAGTGCTCTTACGTATTTATAAGAAAGCTGGTGTTTATATAGTATATGATTTAGTATATGACCTATATGTTTTAAAATTCTGCATCAATAAGTTTGACTTATGCACCAAGACAGACACTCAAACATGAGACAACATAAGCATCAGACTGAACGTATTTAAAATTGCATACTATTCAAATATTTGAAGGTATTGGTGATGTGGTGGTTAATTTTGAGTGTTACGTTTGAACCTTTAAATGGGGGCCCTTAACTCCTTTCATTTTTTATTATGTTCTGTCTGTAAGGTACTTTAAATATTGGTGCTATTCACACAATGTAAAGGTTTCTTTTTAATTTTGTCTTTTTATTGGATACTGTGCAGTTTTGTTTGGTGCATTTCATGAATTAATTGTTCATTTGGTATAAGTTTTTATTCTTTATTATTTTTGTATGATTCTTCTCTGTGGTTCAACTGACATTCCACAATGCAGATGTTCAGTTTGTACATAAAACAACACTTCAAGTAAAGAAGTGTCACATAAATCATGTTTTAACATTTCATAGTTACGTCACAACAACAAAGGATCACATAAGTGAAGCCAGAATTAGTATTCTATTTTGTTCTTACGTTCTTGACAGAAATGGTTTAAAAGGAAATTATTTGTATATTTTTTTAACAATTATTAATGCTTTTGCCACAGCCTGAACAAACATCCTTTTCAGTTTCCTTGTGTGCCATTCATGTTTTTATGTTAGTATATTAAAAAGTGTTTTATGTATAGACACAGAAGGCAGATGATCAATGGATTCTGGTAATAAAGGTTTAGAAATGCTTTTTCAAGAATATCCACACTGCGTGACAGCCGATCAAAGTTTAGAACAGCCTATTCATCTGATCACCCAGCAGCTGAAGCAAACAGGGTTACGACAGTTAATCAAGCTTGGCTGGTCCCTCATGCTGCACATCAATGACGTCTACTGCAAGTGGAATTTGACAACTGTTCACATTAAGAAAAAAGAAAATGTTAGATTGCTTATTACTGCAAAAAAATAATATGGTCTATAAATGCCTTTCTCATAAAAAGACTATTTAATGTGTGTTTATATTTTTATAAAGGGTGTGATAGCTTAGTGGTTAGAGTAAAGGGCCAGCAAGCTGAAGGTTAAGGGTTCAAATTTACCAAAACTTTTACTGTGTGCCCTTAGTTTTCTATTAGTGTTGTAAGGTGAACCTATTAAGTCATAAACCTATATATTAAATAAAACAAACTTCGAATCAAATCAAAACCTCTAAGCAAAATATATTTTTTATTATCACATCAGAAAAGGCGGCACTATGGCTTAGTGGTTAGCACGTTCGCCTCTCAGCGCTAGGGCTTCCCGGTTCGAATCCCCATCTGGGTGGAGTTTCCATGTTCTCCCCGTGTCCGCGTGGGTTTCCTTCGGGTTCTCCGGATTCCTCCCACAGTCCAAAAACATGGATCAAGTCAATTGAATTCTCCAAATTGCCCCATACAGAGTGTGTGTGTGTGAGATTGAGTGTGTACCCAGCAATAGATTGCCGCCCTGTCTTGGGACTATCTGCCAAGCGCCCGAAACGTTCTCCCCTGGATGGGCACCCCACCGCGACCCCACTAGAGGATAAAGCGGGAGATAATGAATGAATGAATGAATTATCACATCAGAAACAGAAAGTGCACTTTGTAATCTGTGCCTTGTGTCTTAGATATTTTGTATACATGTATACTGTACATGCCTATTTTATGTGTAGTTAACTGAATTATCTCATAAAATGTGGCAAAAAGTGGAGAACCATAACCCATCCTTATATGCAAAGACAATCAAATTCACTTAGTCACCGCAGCAAAGGGACAGTAGTGAGAAATTAAAACAACATATACTGTGTGTAAAACTGCTAATTGTAAAATCTTAGAGGACAGTGGTACTATTTTATGAAATTTACTGTTTTAGGATTATTTTGCCTCTTTTCCTTTTTGTGTGTGTTGCATGCATTAAATTATTAAGTTGTTTATATTTGACAAATGAAATTAAGTTAAATGAAAAACTAAAGTTTTTGTTGTATTTTTGTTCCAACAGTGTTCCAACAGTTATAGATTTGGTTTTGTAGTTATTTTAGCAAGAATTTGTGTTCATTCGAAAATTCATTTTTATTAACTTTGTAATATTAGCTTAACATTTATTAGCAAAAAGATTTAATCATCAAAAAAGGTTTTGGTGCTGTGACAGAGAGGCATATGCGTTAAAGTTTATATAAAAATAAAAATATTTAATTACAGTTATCCAAAAATTCCAGGATCCAAACTTTAAACAAGATGAGGGTGTGTGATCACCTGGACTCAGTGGATCATGTGCTAGAAATGAGACGGCAGCGGTGGAGTGAGTTCAATCTGAGCATTCCTGCTCCCTGCACTGTGCATTACATCGTCTCAATTGCATATTAAACAAGCCTATCAAGTCAGCCATTGGCATCTGCTGTGCTGACACAAATTGTGAATTAAGCGAAATTGATGTCCTCTGTCGTATTTATGAAGACAGACCATTCTCCGATGAATACTGCTTATGAAGAATTTATGATTGCACGTTGCTCCAGAACAAAATAAAGTGGCAATAAATTCCTATTTTTCTCTGTCTGACCCTCCAAGGGCATGGATTTCACCCTACGCTGAAACATTTGTCATATGGTGAATACTGCAGCAAGTTTGTCGATTATCAATATTCAGATAAGTCGAAGGAGACAGGCAGAGGGAGTTTATGAGTGACTGAGGTATTTGCCCAGCTCACTTAAGCTTGTACTGACCTCAGTAAAATAGCCATGACTGAGTTTCCAGGAATACATTACAGAACTCTTCATCAAAGCACAGTCCAAATTACTACTCAAGTCCCATTATGATAGATTTTCAGTTTTTTTCTATCCCACCCTCTTTTCTGTAATTATATTCACTGCCTTTACCTTATAAGTTCAGCATTGCAATAGATCAATCATCCAATTCTGGAAAAAATATGGGGTGTGTTTTGAAAATAATAAACAATTGATGAGGGCTATGTGGTGACTGTAGCTCAACTAAGTCTTAGCTGCATGCAGCCACATTGCAGGTTCTTATGACATTTGGAACCTGGCCTGGACTAAACCAACCATATCTAATGGTGGTGCAGTATTTCATTTTGGGCAGAAAATACCTTAACTATATTTTCTGGTCCATATCATACCTGAAAGATGGTCTCATCAATGTTGAGTTGTGGCTTTGTTCTGGCAGCCATATTCGGATGAGTTCATTGCCCTCCTCTAAACACAGCATGTAGGCTAGATGAATGTGTGGACAAGAAGTGCATAATCACTTATTTCCTATTCAGCCTACTGTACATATATCTCAATTTCCTGGCACTTTAACTGGAGATAAAATTGAGACTGCTTACCATTTCTGTATATTCCACTCGGTAATTGCTATATAATTGTTATATTGTCTGTTGCATTTTTTGTTTAAATTGCCAATGAAAGTCATTCAGAATAAAATGTTATTTTATTCTTATCCAGTTCAAATATTTTCTAATTTCTAGTAGTAATTAGTTTGATTTTCATTAATTCATTTATCTTCCACTTAATCCTTTACTAAGATAGTGGGGGGAGGGAGAAGGGCAGGGCTCCAATTTATTGCTGGGCACACTCACTTAAACAGACACACACACACACACACACTATATGGGACAATTTAGAGCATTCATTCATGTTTCCATGTTTTGCACTGTGGGAAGAAAATCGGAAAACCCAGAGGAAACCCATGCAGACACAGGGACAACATGGAAACTCCACCCAGATTGGGATTTGAACCTGGATTTTAAGGCGAACGTGCTAAGTACTAATACATTGTCCCATCCAGTATGATTTTGAACAATTTAATTGCTAAAGATTTTGTAGTAGACACAACATATAAATGCCATGTTCATCTGATACCATCAGCCTGCTATTGAAAAGCTCTCAATCCACAAATAAGGATGCTCCACCATGTTTTAACCCATTTTGGAGCTGAGCTTAGTGATCTAAACATGTATGTGAAGTGATCCTAAGAATGTCTCTCTGTAAGTTGACTTTCACACATATGGCCCTGTGATTAACAAGGCTGTCAATGTTGATACATCAAATCTTGGAAACTGTGTCACATTAGCTTCTATGCTTAGCTTCTATGTCTTGTTATGCTCACCTAAATCATTTTATAGCAGTTTTAAAAAGATTCCAAGTTTAAATGTGTGAGTGTGGCTGGTTGATATGACAATAAATATCACGTTAAAACAATTTCATATTAGTAAACATTGGTTATGATAAATATAAAGTCATAGATTCATTTTAGGTCAAAAGCTGATTTTTTTGTCTGGGTGAAAATTAAACCAGATAATTTAAAATACATAAAAATAAATTTTGTAGTATGTAACATTTCACAGCCTTTGACCATTGTTTTTAAAACATCAGTATCTGTTCCACAAGTAAATATTAACGGCTGATTTAAAATCAATTTAAATGCTCTGTGAAATTCATGATAAAAAACTGTCTGTTACCTGTGCATAATAACACTGAGGAAAAAAAAGTTTTAAGGATGGCTCACAATTCAATTAAAGTGTCTAGAGCATCATATTAAAAGCAGCAAAGAAGCTCAGCACAGCACCGCAAAGCACTTTAAATATAAAAAACATTATATAAAAATGACAAAAGCTAATGTCCATTACATTTACATTTACATTTGTACTACCAGAAGTGCCTTGACTAGATTGCACAATAAAGGCGAAATTACTTAGACACAACTTACTTAGAACCCCCCCCCCCATGACTTCAGTTCCAGCGGTAGATGATATGAGCCAACTGTCAGTCATTGGTTTAAGGTGTTTTATGCAGTCATATTTTCAATGATGTATAAAATCTAACAAATAGCTATGCAATTTGGCAAGTCTATGCTTCTATCTTTGTTGATACAGTTTAAGGAAAGCCTTTTTCCCCAGTATGACTATGCTCTAACTAAAAAGGGGGACTGACTTAGAAAAAGATATCATAAAAGCTGCTCTCTATGTAAGGCATTGGCCTTCTGATAATTTGGCCTTCAGCCAATTAGAAACACCAGGATTACTATCTGATAATATGAAAAATTCAACACATTGTCACCTAAGCTCCACACTGTCCTTATCCATAATTTTTTAGGATGGGCAACACACATCACTGCAAGAGGTAAACAGAAACTGCCCTGGACATTCCTTTAAGGCCACTCATGGAAAACCAGTTCAATTCACACTTGGGTTGGTTGGGTGTAAAAGGGCCCATTCTCACAAAGTCTCTAAAAAAGCTTGTCCTGTTGTTGTCCATTGTCTCAGCATTAATAGTGTGGCGGGATAAGAGGAACACAGATGTGTTAATAAAGCTGTTACCAGGGAGGGGGCTCAGGGGGACCAGGCCAGGACTGAGAGCTTAATTGCTGCTGCATGGTGAAATAGCCACTTCAATGCTGAGTCATAATCACATCTGTTTCCATTACAGCTTTCTTACACACGACTCACACAAAGGAAGGACAATTACAGCCGCCAGTGTGTGTATTAATTGGATAATGGAGTGTTTTGTGCTGGCAATTGCCTTCTCGGTGTACAGAGTTCAACCTGCACTCGGTCTCCAAAAGTACGATTGTCAGGCAGATGGGAAATCATATATATATGTAGACACATAATCCACACAATACACAATCATGCACATATAAAATTGCAGGCACTGTGTAAACACATTGCCAAGCACGGTGTAGTACGCTTTCCTCTCTCTCGCAGTCAGTGGGAGGAAATTGTTTAGTGAGCCTATTTCAAAAATCATCGTGCGGTTTTGTCACAGACTGTTGATGTCTTTTTAAAATGTCACTTTGTGTGATGAGATTTTAACCTTCTCTATCTATGGGCACGGTATGGCTTTTTAACCTGTGCGTGTACTGCCTGTTTATAATAGATTATTGTGTTAATTTCAAATACACTTTATTAAAAAAAAAAAAAAAGCATTGGAACAAATCTATTAATTGTTGAGTTCAGGTGTTTAATGTTCTATTGTCATGTGTGTACATATCTCAGCAACCATCAGTCACCTTAGGGATGAACCTCACAAATACTTTTTTGGATTAGAGGACAACAAATTCCACAGAAAAATTCAAAATATCCACACTGCTGTGGTGGTGTAGCTCAGTGGTTAAGGTGTTTGTCTATCAGTATGATGGTTGTGGGTTCAAATTCCAGGTCCACCATAATTAGCAAAGTGGGTCCTTGAGCAAGGCCTTTAATCAGTGTTTTTAGTTTCTATGAACTGCTTTATCTGTTTTTCTGTTTGACATAGGACATTTTCCTGCATGAAAACTGCTAGCTGATTGGGCCATATTATTAAAGAAGGTTCTAATAAAAATTTGCATCAACTCTGTCATGTAGTTGTATAGGAGGGCCAGCTCTTGCAGCTGCTAAAAACATCATGACACTTCCTCCACATTTTAATTATTCCGTTACACACATTGGGTGAGTCCTTCCACAGTTCAATGACAAACATAATGTTTTCCATATGATCCAAATAAAAAAATTTTACCTTCTGGTTAATCCTGTTCTAGGTTTGTGTGGGGGGGGTTTTCCGTGCCCACACAGGGGAGTACATTTCTGGTGCTGGTCAGATACACCCAGGACAGGAGGTTAATCAATCATTGAGCACACACTCACTTTATATAGTGGCAATTTCAAGCAACTAATTTACCTTGAATTCACCCATATATATTACATATATATTACATATATACCTCAACTTGTTAAAAAAGGGTTGTTTGTCATGAGTGTTTAGCTTTTAGGGATTCTAACACACTAACAGACGACTAAAGTTAGGCCATCATTTAGTGTCTGTGGCCCAGGTTTCTGTGCTGTATTTCTCACTATACGGACCATTGTTGGAGAGTTTTTGGTTGATTGAAGATGTTGAATTGGCAGTGAAAGACAAAGTTTTGTCTCTCCCTTTTCCTTTCTTCCTCCACAACCCTACAACCAGGACCTGACTATTTACATACCATTTACTTCCTAACTGACAAATTTTAGCTTAATACTCTCTATATTTAAAACCTTAAACCTTCATTATTAAAATGACTATTTTGTTTTTAAACAGAAGTTAACTTGCTTACCTTTCCTGTCTGTCCCTACAGAAAACACTGAGAGAGCATTTAGATGTGCGCAAGGCTGAGCCATGTGCCCGAGAGCTACTCTCTCCAGGCATCAGCAGCATGATTGCCCAGCTGGAGCACAGGATCAAGGAGCTGAAGGGTTGGCTCAGGGACACTGAGCTGTTCATATTTAACCTAAGCCTCCGAGAGGACACACAGCCTTCTGAGTGCACGGATGACTTCCGTCATGCCCACCGTGATCAGCAGCCAGTTATGCAGCCTGACCCACAATCAGACCAAGAACAAGACCAGTACCCAGACCCACAAGCTGTCAAACAGCTGGAGCGTTTCAAGGTAAGCATTGTATAAAGAACGTGTTTAAAGCAAGCATCGCCCAGCATTGGTTTTTACTGCCACCACACCAGTCACACCCTGTTACAAGAGACTTTGGCTTCACAGGGGCAGTCTGCCAAGCTGAAATAGACCGTCCTTCGCATAGACACAGAGCTACACAGACTGTATTTTAGTGACACCATAGCAGAACCAATCTCTCTCCTGGTCTCATTCTCAAACCCGTTTCTTTTAGTAGGTGTCTTGGGTTTGTCTATTGCTAACATCCTGTTGTCAGATTTGAACATGAAGAACCATGTTAGGAATGAAGTAGCACACAACAACATTGGAGAAAAAAAATCAAACACCTTTCTACAAATAGAAGTGTTTCATGTGAGCTCTGCTACAATAATAAATGCAGGGCAAGAGCACCCGTCAGCTCTGACTGAAAATCTATAGGAAATAATTATTTGAGTTAAAATGCTGAGGAACAGCGAGGGGGAATTAATCAAGCCATGTCAAAACACAGGTAGTGGAGTTGATTACATTCCTCCTGCTGAGTGACAAACATAAGCGAAGAAAACTTTTAAATATACGCCGGGTGAAATGAGCACGGGCAGAAATAGTGCTTCAGAACGAAGACTTTCTCTTTGATAAAATGCTGTGCTGTGCATTGGAGGCATGCATTAATTTTTTTAGGAGGAAAGTGAAAAAAAAATAGCCATGCTGAAATTGGAAATACAGATAAGTTCAATTTCTACAGACAGACGCACCATTGCACTAAATGGAATAAATCGGTATTAAGTACGAGGAAGGACCGCATTTAATGATTCCATATCTGTTCTTTCAGCCTGGCAGTTCGAGTGAGTTGAATAGGCAGAGTTGGCATGATTGCAGTCAAGTTGAAAAGAGGCAGCAGGAGAGCGTAGACTCCCATTGCAATAGAGCCAGTGTTCTTCGAGCCTTTGCAACACAGAGCAAGAATGAGATTGAAAGGGAGAGAAAGAGAGAAAGAGAGGGAAAGGGGTGAAGAGAGTCACACTGACAACCATACTTACCCCGCTTCCTATGCCAGCCCAAGCAACAGGCTTTCATCATGCCAGAAATGAGCTACAGTTCCAGACAACACTTGACCATCAGGTTGTGCCAACAGGACAGAAACAGTGCAATCAATGCAGTTAATTTAGGACAGAGGTTCTTCAAAGCAACGTATCTCATGCTGCTCTGATCATGTTCTGTGATCATTCTCTGTGATCAGCAGAGTTTGACATGAAGAAAAATGGCTGAAGTAGCACTTGCAAAATCACTTGCTTGCAGTATATAAAATGCTATGTTGCTCCTTATGTCCTGTGAAAAAGAAAGTACAACCACATTAAATACTTTAGCTTTATGTATCTGGAATTACGTTTAAAATTATTAAAATTACATAGACACAACATATGACAAATTACATAATGTCATTATTTATTATTAAACATTAAACAAAATGAAGATGCAGTATATGAAAAATTAAAGTACATACTTACTGTATTCATGGGATTTAAAAGAGCTAGTGGCAGCTAGTTGCTGCAAATCAGTGTTCATGAACTAATCGTCAACAACTGCCCAAATTAAAGAATATGTATAAGCAGTTTGCTGTTCTGGAACTAATCAATCACTAACCCATCAATCTAATAGGTCATACAAACAATTAAAAGTCATTAATATACAGTTAGAAAAAAATATTCAAGCCGAAAACATTTAAGACACATGATAACCCAGGTGTGAAAGTCTCAGCCAAATGTTCACAAGGTCAGAATTTGCAGTGTTTAGAGCTCAAAAATCACAAATTCTACATAAAAGACTGAAAATTTCACTTGTTGGGAAGGTTTGCCATGAGAAAGTCAGAAAAGATCAAAGTGGCTCTGCGTGTGCCAGACTTTGCTAAATACAACCAAATATAACATATTAGCTCAGGCACCTCAACTGTTAAGCGTGGTGGAAGGGTAATAATTTGGGCATGTTGTGCAACAACAGGACCTGGGAACATTACAGCCATTAACTGGACCATAAACTGTTCTGTATCCAAAAATATTCTTAAATTGAATGTGAGGCCACCTACGTATCTACCGGGTTAATGTTGTCCAAAGAAATATAAAGCTAGGCACATCATATAACATAATGGCCAAAAAGAAAAAGAATTAAGGTGTTGCAGTGGCCCAGTCATGCAAAGTCCAGGTACTTTTTGCCGTCCTTGCAAAGGCAAAGACTACAGCTACAGATCACTAAAATAGGGCCCATAAAGTCATACAGAAAAAATTAAGTTATTAGAGTTAAAGCTGGTGCTGCAAGATATGATGACTAAATTATAGCATTTTCATTTTGGCTCAGTTTCTGTTATAATATCATCATGGACTAATTTTCCATTTAATGTTGTATTTATTTCATTTAAAATTTTTGAAGTTTCAAAAAATTGTTAGGAGGGGAAAAAACAGTATTCACCCTCTTTGATTAGTGCTTTGTTGACTGCATTCTTTATTAATTACATACATCATATTTTAAGATCATATTTTCTTCAGATTTTTGTTTTGACACTTGTGCTTACTCATACAGTTCTCACTCAGTGTACATCAGTGGAGAACAATGGCATTCCAACTCTTGCCAAGGATTTAAAATCTCTAATTAGTTAGTTAACAGAGCTTTTTGGTATGGTCCATATTGTGTCCAGTTTTTTATTTATTCAATTATCCTCTTTCTTACTTGTATTTATGTATTTATTTTGTGTCCAGCCTTCCCAAAGCAAAGCAAAGGTTAGGGTTATGGTTAATGGCACACTGTAGCAGGATCAGTTTTAATACGTGATATGTTATATAACTACTCAGTTTAGTCTATAGTTTAATATACATCTTAATGTGAAATGTCATAATCTGTGCTGTACATTTAAGTTTTGCTTTAAGTCCAAAAAGTAAGTATTTTCTAGGGTTTTACCATAGTACCTAAATTAAATTGTCTCTGTCTATTTATTAATAACTGTTCTGTTTTACCTCATATTTTAATTATATTGAATGATGAATTCTTACATTTGTTGAGGCACCTATCCTAATTAAGGTCACGGGGTGAAGCCTTTCACAGCACTCCTTGGGCAAAAAACAGGAAAAAGTGCTGGACAGGTCAGCAGATTATTACAGGACAGGCATACAGACAAATATATTCTTGCACACGTTTACACCTGGGGGTAATTTACTATCTGTAATTAAAGGAGAAATAGCAAGGTAGATTTTTATCTGGGTGCAGAATTTTAAATAATTATTGCCAGTTTTAAATCTGGAATTTCTAACATGGCATGTTAAACCACATGTTCTAATGATTATAAAACATAAAGGACAACTTTTAATTAGTGAGAGAAGACACTATTCATTAGGTATAAAAACATCTAAGGCTTTTTTCATTAAACCATTTTAATAACACATTGTTTAAAAAATTGCTGTTACTGAGTTAAGTTCTTCAGCTTTGTGTCTTCTTTAAGTAAGCCTTTCACATATTTGATCTGGATTCTGTGTGATTTCAACATTATGACATTACTAATTTTTTAAAGCATCGTTATATGTCAACCATGTGACATTCTTCAGATGTTCAAAATGGATATTGAAGGTGTTTTTATTTTTTAAAATGAAGCGTAATATTAGCAGAACAGAGCAAAGCTGAAAACTAATGTTGGTAATTATTTTTTTAAATACCATTATTTAAAACACAAGGTAGGATTATATATCCAAGCTTTTTTATTTTTTTGTTTCTCACTAATAAAATTTAGGCAATTGAAGCCTGTGATGAAGCTGTTGTCATTTTTTTTTATTCACTGTTTATTTACTGGATAGTTGTTCACAAAATATATAATTTCATTAAAAATGCACTATAGGTTCTGTTGTACCCCCTGCACAGGGTATGTCGAGATGCTTATTGCTATCTTACACCTCACCAACATTCTATTCACGATGTTTTTTCCACCTGTTTGGTTAAATAGCAACTATACTTGCAAACACATTCTATTCTATTCTGATGGGCGTGGTGGTCTCAAATTGAGGTGTGTATGGGTAAATTTCTGGCATATTGCTATCTTGGCAACGGAAAACACAGGTGTGCCACTGACTGAAAACAACCCTGGCAGACGTCAGCAGTCAGACGCTCATTGCACACAGCTGCACGCCCAACGCCACTGAACACTATTAAATATCACTGCATTTGCGCAAAGAACACAAATACATAATCTACACTATAATGTGTATTATTAATTCACAGTAAAATAGAATACCAAATGTCCAGGATTTTATTGAGTCCAGGAAACTGCGCCCTTGAAATATCAATCCGCCAAAGTCAAACAGCACCTGGCTCTCAAATTACTTTATTATATGTTATTCCCAAAACACATCATAAAAAATTAAGAGAATTGGAAAATACCCTTTGCTTGTTTTGAGCCATGCAATGTGTACTATATGCATTGTTACATTAGCAAAAATACAGTGAAACGCCCAAAAACAAGCTGCGTTGTACATGATTGACGGTTTGCTAAAGTGACCTTTTACTGTGCGCCTAAGCTGTTTGATACAATGTGCTGTTGCTTTATATCTTTCATAAGTTGAGATCCATAAACAATGTTATTTCATTATTGTACACATATAGCATTTAACTCCTTATTTAAGTTATGTAAGAATAATAAGTATCTACAAATTTAGTAGGTTTTACATTATTCTGCGTGCGACATGATTGTTAGCATGTTCACCTCTCAGCCAGATCCAGGTTAGAATCCCATAGAGTTACATGTTCTCCCTGTGTCCACTTAGGTTTCCTCCGGGTTCTTCGGTTTCCTCCCACATTCCAAAAACATGGATTCACCATAATTGAATGCTCTAAATTGCCCCATGTGTGTAATTGTATGGGTGTCTGAGAAATTCTTATTCAATAATTGCCTGAAAGGAGTTGATTAAAATATTCATATACCATACCTATACTTTAGTTTCTCATAGATACAAACCTTGAAATTCTTACAGCCACTTTCTTTTATAGTTTCATTTAATTAGAAATTAAGTCAATATACACCAAAATCTAAATGTGCTTATACTTTCTGCACTGTATTATAAATTCCACTGTTTTCCTTGCATGCATTTAACTTGTGATTCACATCCGATTACAGGACTTGAAACTGCATTACAATTCTTTAAGAAAATATCTTCTTAAAAAACAAGTCTATGTGGAAACCATCATCAGAGTCTAACTCTGTCTTGTCCTCTCATCGCTCCTGATCAGAACAGTGCCGCTGTGGATTGCAGGCTTTGTCCTACAGGCCCTGTTGAGCTAATGAAATGCGACAGCACAGATATAATATCAATACTTTCTTCATGATTAGGAATAAGGAACTCCTGTTCTTTGGCAAGTACTAACTGCATTAAGTCTAGAAGGTGTTGAGGGGGGTGAATGGAGGGGGGCTGGCAAATGCAGAGTTAGTGTCTTATCAGCACGTAATGGGGAGCAGACAGGTGACAGCTCAGGGAGGCCTGTTCATTACCCAAACAATCGACTGGCCACACACGGACTCTTATTTTTCATTTTGCTTCCAGAACGCTCACTTTCATTTACTGACACTAATGAGAAAATGTCCTTATTGATACCATTATTATCACTTTTCTGCCATTTGTTTGCTTTATGTGTAAAGAGGGGTCGGTCACTACTCATGAGGCATTAGTTTCACCTCAGCTTTTTTCTCCTTTTTTGACATAAAGACAATAATTGAAAAAAAAAAAACGCTCACACGTCCACCTTTAAATATTAATATAATGCATGAAGGGGATTTTAGTGGCAATAAACGCAAATCAGCGTCTGTCTGTTTTGATCTGGACTATTGCTCATTACTTGTAGGTTGTGAGTTTCAGATACTAAGACGACAGGTGTCCATGTAGGCTTTCGTGCTGGCTACAGCTATGCTTGTCTTAGTTTTGTTGGAATGGAATGCTTTAACAGCAATAGCAGCAAGAAGGTGCAGCGCTTTCAGGCACAAACAGATGAAAGTACAGACGGCATGAGCTCAGGGAATGTGTGAGGGGGAACAAATTGTCGACATGAATTCATTATGCTCATTTGCGATAACAAGTGCTTGTGGTTTTAATTGACTTAATCAACAAATAGAATTAATCAGAGATTTCTAATTAATGGTAATTGATTAAATATCCACTGGGTCACCGTCGGTGTGAGACGGCTGCGTCCCCGTCTTGACTGGAGGGGGTTTCGCTTGCAATCCTCCATCTTGACCAGATTAATTGAAATTGTTAATATGTCAGGCGCGGGAAAGGGAAGAGATAGAGCATGTGCATGTTTTCCAGCAAGGGTGCAAACATGTGTACCAAAGCAGCAAGAGCAGAAGCTTCTTTTCTTCTTGTCTGCCATTTTAATCCTCTGAATAGAGCACCAGCTTTAGTGCATGGGCAATTCCGAACCCCTCTTACTTCATAAGCATCTTGGTACATTTGCACTCATACACTGTATTGTGTATTTCTTACGGTATAACAAAATGAGCAGGGCAAGGAAATAAAAAGCATTTATCGCAGTGTATATAAAATCTGTGTGCGCTTTTTTTTTTTTTTTTTTTTTGCAGGATTTAAAAATTGAGTTTGAAGCATTCCTTGTGGCTCTGGGTGGTACAACTGTGTCGAGCACTGTGTGCCTCCGGTTTGATTACCAGCTCCGATAGTGGGAAAACCTGTAGATTAATACAGTACCTAAGATGGATTTAGCAGAGAGATAGTGAAGCCAGATCAGGAAGATGAGAAAGAATAGTCATCTCGGGCATTGTGAAGATTGGCTTAGCACTGTTGCGTGCTTGGCGCCGGCTGATCTGATGATACCTTTATTAAAAAGCCTCTGATAGATAAGCCTGTTGTGTGCCTGCTCATTCCATTGCCTTCACAGAGAATGGTCAACTGAAAGATGGTTCTCTTGTTTGGCTTCCGTATTTGTTTCTCTCTCATTCTCTCTCTCTCTCTCTTTCTCTCTCTCTCTCCTTTTGATAGCAAGCCGGAGCAACAGAGCACACTGGCCAGCCGCCAGCTTCTCAGCCATAGCACTCAGCCTGTAGGTCTGAAATGGAGTCATTGTGTAGGTTCACATTCACATACTGCAGAGAGAAGCAGACCACTTTACCGCTCCATGTATTTGGAAAAGCTTTTTAGAAAATATTGGCACATCATAGTCTGCCAGTCCCCTTTTGTCAAAAAAGGCAACATGATTTTATTTTTTATTTATATTTTTGAAGGGGGCAGATTGGGCACTGAGATGGTGTGTGGTTTGGGGGTTGCTCAAATTTGTAAAGTGCTCCAATGCAGAAACAATAAATCTGGACAGATATCTGTACAGTCCGGGGGTCTTATGGCTTCATATGTTATTGATTGGGATATCGCCTCAGTTTTTGACCATTTAATCTGTATGAGTGGACTGGTATTATTGATTGAAGAATAGCCAAATAGAATCAAATAGATTTTCTGTTTGTTGAAGGACTGGTATATGAAGGTCCATTAAAGGGGATGTAACAGTCTAGAACTGATATTGACCATCTGTAACATTAACATCCCCTATCTGTCTAAACAGATAAACAGAGTGTAAGCTAGGCTTCCATAAATGTTTGCCAGTCACTTGGAGAATATAGCGTGACACCTATTATATAGTCCGGTCCTGGCTTGTTTGTGTATGGGCTTTTGTGTCAGCTTTGAACATTGCCGAGTTTCTTAAGCACTGCTATATCAACTCTGAGCCCATTTCCTATTCCACAGTATAACTTTATCACACCGTACATTGACCTCCATCCCCTCCCCATATCCCCTTTACCATTGCATTTTGCAGTCTCATTACCTGTTTAAAAGATGTGGGGAGCAGTAAATATATGCTAAAACAGACATTGAACCTGCTGAAGAAACAAAATCCAATTTAAATGTAATGGTGTTTAATATTTATTGGAAAATGTAAAGAACTAGTGAGGCAGTGCCTTCCAGAGCAGGTTGGATTTGCATAAATTGGTCAAGGAATGTTTTTCGTCCCGTACTGCACATGGAAACCTGCCTGTCCGTTCATGCAATCTGCACTGCATATTTGAATAGAGCTTAGGTACAGGCACAAGGCCATCAGTGTCCTGAAGCTCTTGGAGCACACACAAAGAATGACCTCAGCTTGGTTGAGGGAATGTGCCTGTTATGGCGATTTCAATCCATTTGCGTTATAGCTGGGCTCCGGGGAACAGTGGCAGAGCTTTAGCCTGTACCTATCGAACTGAGAGTTGTTTATGGGGAGCGGGTGGAGGGGACACTGTGATTTACACGCTCCTGACAGCTGGATTGTTGTAGGGACCTCATCAGCACAGTTTTCAGTTCTGCCTCTCTCGCTTTCATTTCCTCTTTTCACTCACTCTTTTTCTCGGCTTACCTTCACCCCTTCACATTTGTGCTGTTATTCCTTCAATGCTGATATTTTCTTTCTTAAGCAGGAAAATCATCCAAACTTTTTTGCGGCACATTATAAAGAATGTTCCATAAATTTGTACAACAAGGGAAAAGACAGATTTACTCTTTAGATTATCAAACTCAGAGAATTAATTAATCCAATTAATTATAGCCAGATATGGACTAGTTCTGGTTCTAAATTTATTCTGTAAACATGAGAAACAGAGCCTGGTTGTGATCTATCTAATATGTTCTTTCATATAAATAAAAACTTTACATTTTAGATGCTTTGATTAAACAATACACTTTAGACACAAGACACTGTATAACTCACTTGTGCAGCCAAAGTTTCAGTCTCTCTGCTTGTTCTGTTTTCCTGGATCACTTTTTACAGTCTCACACAGTAAGACATACTAACATTGTGTTAACATCTTCTTCGATGAAAGAAGGTGAATCATAAAATGGATTGTTCTGGTCCTTAAATCTGATTGGCTAGTCTATTTGCCTGGCTGTGACATTATTGACAATATTGTTACTCAGCAATATTATTACTCACCAATGTTCACAAAATAGATTAATTCACAAAAGACCAGTTTAGTAATAATTTGTTTTCAATAAACACATTCATAGATTAAACCTTGTTTTTTTATCATAGTGTGTAAAAGGCAATAAGGCACTTGGGTTGTGCATTATTTTGAATACATTACGAGAAAGAGGTGTAACGGCACTCTGCTCCATTTCGTGCTTAACACATTTTTTCCATGATTTATTTACAATAATGCATGCCCTCTGAGGAATAATTGCTTTATTAGTTTGCTCTTTTTGTTGTGATTAAGCTAATTAAGTTACGTTTCTATTATTCACCCTTTTTACAAATTTTTACCAGAGGTGACAATAACTGTGTTTATTGTGCTCTGCTAAATGCATGTCCAATATTTTATAACAATCAACATTATAGCATAATTACGACTTTTTTTTAGAGAATGATTAGTGATGTGTACCTGAGTTTATTTGTATTATTTTGATAGAGTCATTAAGAAAAATATTTGTTTTTTTCAAGGAAGGATTAATTTAACTGAGAAACCACACAGATCTGAAAATGCTTAACACTGAGGTGTACCTGTAAGTGTTTCTAGAGTGCCATAGATCATATATCTGGAAACATAAAGCTGGCTGCTTAAATGTGAAAACTTTCAAAAAGCATTAAAGAGTTACACATTTGCTTTTCAGTCACTTTGTGTGGAGGTACGCAGACGGAGAAAGGGAATGGCCTCGGTGCTGCGGCTGTGCCAGAAATTGTTGGAGGGTCCAGAGGAGCAAAGCTCAGAAGCCGAACGTAAATCTCTTCAACTGCTTCAGGTGAACCTGGAAAGACGGTGGGAGGCAATTGTCATGCAGATCCTCCAGTGGCAAAGTCAACTGAAATGCATCCTGGGACGAGAACAGGTCAGATATGATATACTTAAGTGTGTTGTATTTGGTCAGTACACAGTTAATCATGTGTGTCAGAATATCCAGGGGTACTGGACTGACTAAGTTTGTTACTCACATTGGTATGAGAAAGACGCTTTCTAAACATCACCTCAGTGATGAGACGCAGTCAGAGATATTTACATTCTGTATCCAAATAATTAAATGTAATATATTTCTGCGAAGCCCCATCTAATGCAGATATTCAGTGCGTCATATTAAACCTACTGCCATTTATCTGTGTTTTACCTAGCACTCAGCGTGGCTCTGTAAGTGTCAATCCAGTAGACCACAATCACTAAAAGTATTTTTTTCCAGACAGAAAAATATCATAGCAATCATATAAAGCATCGTAGCTGTAATGGAGCCATAATCATGCCGTATATGGTTGGAAATGTAACTACATATTATCCTTAAAGTATGCTAGAGTAGCTGAAGTGTTTCCCAATGTTTGTAGCTGCCACCAACAATTGACTTAATATATCTTAATATATTATGTGATATATTAGGTGATCCTCAAAGAAATGCAATACCAAAGCATTTGACACTGTAACACTCCCACTTCCTCTTAAACCAAGCTTTACTACAAGACAAACAGCATTTATATCCAATCTACCAATAGTGACTTATAGTCACTTCAGTGTTGATGCAGTGTGTTAAATGTGGGAGTTAGACTTGGGCTTTTGTTATGCAGATGTAGTGCATTCCTATGTTGTAGCAATACAGCTCTGTGGAGTTTGTGTGGAGCACATTAAGAAACCCAGGGACCTGTTTGTGCATGTCCACTCAGTTATCCAGCATTCAGTCTCCTCATTTAAACCAGCAAGACAAATGACTCGGCCCTCTCTAGCTCTGACCTTGTAGAGCTCAGGAGCAATTTCAGTTTGGAAAGTGTTTAGAAAAGGGGAAGAAAAATAACACAGCAAGTCTGTTTTTTATTAATACAGTGCTATGTGTTTAAAGATAAACTAGCTTTCTGTAGATTTAAAAGATTCAAAAGAAAAAGAAAAAAAAAACTTTGCTTAAGTATTTCATGTTTGTGAAAAGAAAAAAATTCTTTGTCAGGGTGGCTTTGATTACTTTAGGGTTTATTGTGGTTTATAAGTAAATTTCACTATGCAGTTTAGTGGAAAAGTTTATCATTTTAAAATAACCAATATTAACACCAGTGACATGTGTAAAAAATAACAGGAAATACTGGAAAGCCTTCCTGTGTATATATATATATATATATATATATATATATATATATATATATATATATATATATATATATATAGTGTATATGCCCAGCGTCTGAAACTTGTATGGGCATGGCGAGAACGTTTTAGGCGCTGGGCAAATACACCCAGAACAGGGCACCAATTTATTGCTGGGCACACTCACTTACACACATAAACCCCCCAACCCCACGACTCTTTTATAGGATTAACAAAAGATAACGGATGGATGGATGGACATTCACAACAAGCTGTAGCAAATACATTAATGAAGGGGCTGGAAGACTTTACTATAAGTTAATAAATGTGGGTTGTAGAGGGTTTGCTGGATGTTCACTCTGCGAAGTCCTCAACCAACTGGGCCTAACACGAGTGGCGAAGAACTGGGCCATCCGATCTTCAACTGAAGCTGCAAAGAAGACCACAAGGTGGCTATGGATAAAAAGGGCTTATTCTTGGTTGGTTGCCGCTGGGATGCAGGCTGGGGTCTTATCAACCTCAGCTAGGTTGCCTGGGCAAGGGTGTCTGAAACATTACTCATGATGTGTCCCAGTGCATCAAGAGGATGCATCTTTTATAAAGAGGAAGGCTACTTTAAATATATAGGATTTAAATTTATTTGGGTAAATGTTAAACAATGTAAACTGATGCAGTTTTTAAGCAGATTAAACTGATTGATGGGTCTTCCTTTTAGAAGATTTTTTTAAGGAATTAGCAATTCATGGTTAATTGTAGCCATTTTACTTATCAGCATAAAAGTATAAACAACAATCTAATAAAAATTCATTATATGCAATGTATGGCATATAAAATAAGTGTTGAATTTGTCAGTTTATCAGATTAATGGGATAAAAGGATAATATAAATAGACCTTGCTCATTAACAAGAAACTGAGCAATTTGTATAATTGTATTCCATGTAGAATTCCTGTGTCTAAGCAGAATTTTTAAACAGCAAAAATGCTTTGCAGCTTAGTGTTGTTTTTGATCTCATTAATTTTTTATTACCAACTCATGATGATAAGAATTCTGTTTATGGCCAATAACTGTACAGAGAAAAATCTTTCCACTGTATGATTTCTATAGATATTTCAAAGCAATCCTCTTTGTCCTTTTCAGGTCCCTGGTAACCTAATTGAACCTTCACTTATGGATCTGCGTGGCTCAAGCGAAGACTCATGGGAATGGGATGACATGGATATGGCAATAGAAAATACACATGAGTTACATGAATATGATGAACCAAACCTCAGTTCAGAAATACACCTTGATTCTGCAAGAGAAGCTCCAAACATCACACAGTCATGTGCCACCACCACCACCATGAATTCCCCACAGTCCAATGTCTCTTCTTCTCGTGTTTATCAGGTGTTTAGTCTTTATAATGTGGAGTTGTACAAGCCACCACAGTATTATCAAAATATATCATCTAATACAATCAAAACCAAAGAAAAGCCACTGTTACTAAAGAACTTGAGTAATGACTCCTCTTTCTCTTCGGTGGAATCCTTACCTGACATTATAGCTGGACTAGTGAAACAGGACTTGCTGATAGAATCCTCCAAAAGATCTGAAAGTGAGAGTGGAATTGTCAGTGAAGGGGACACTGAAGCAACAAACAATTCTGAGATTTTTTTGCCTTATCAGAGTGATCATAAAAAAGCCTGGGTCCGTTTTTCTTCCTCGGTTCATTCTGTATTACCCTGCACAGGCAAAATTTCAGATGAAGATATTGACAGAGTATTAAAGCGTGCCAACAAGTGTGCTGCACTTGGAGACAGTTTGGCCAAGGAGGTCAAAAATCAAAGGCAAAGCATAGGGAGAAGGAAAAGGGAGGAGGCTGGAGAAAGCAAAAGGAAACACAGGAAAGAAGCAGTGGCAATTCTTATTAATGGCCAGTGTCTTAGTCCTCAATCTGAAAATGAGGTTAATTATAATGCATGTTTTGGAGCTGTGTATGATGAGGAGGAAGGGAAAATCCAGAGAGAGCCTATTCATCTGTCCCATGGGTCATCACTAGACTCCCTCTATTCTGTGGGAGACTTATTTCCATCAGCCAAAGAGACCGTCACCCGTTGCATGTCCCTAGATAGTTTGCTAATACCATGTAAGAGTTCAGAGGATGCAGCCAGTCAGGGCAGTATAGGGGAGTTAAACCTTACTGCAGAGTCTACCGGTGAACTGAGTCGGAGAACTTTGGAGCTGCTCAAACGTCTTGAAAACATCCAGACCCCTTTTGACCAAAAGATGACCCGCAGTATTTCTGATGTCACCCTCCAGAGCAACTCTCTACATCTTCTGGGGTGCGGATCCCATTCAGAGGGTGCTCTGTCCTCTGTCAATGAAAGTTTGGCAGCATCCCTTACAGAGCTAAGTAGCATCGATGACTCCTCAGTAGCATCTGAGGATCTGGCAGTGCAGAGGAACCGCTGCATGGCCACCAACTCTAATGTTTCCTTTCAGAAGCATAGCCGTAGTCAAAAACTGATGGACGACGCAGAAGCAAATGTAAGCATGGTGGTAAATGTGTCATGCACATCAGCCTGCACTGATGATGAGGAGGACAGTGACCTGCTTTCGAGTTCTACTCTTACTCTTACTGAGGAAGAACTGGGTATCAATGACGATGAAGACTCCAGCATTACCTCTGAAGAGGAGTATATAGAAGGATCATTTTTGTTAGAATTAGACTACATGAATGGTAGGATTCCAGGTTGGATGAAACCCAAAACACAGAACAGGGAAAAAAATGAGCTTGAACTTGGCAATGAGTTGCAATGTGGAACCCTGTCCAGTGAGATTCTTTCTCCAGTCAGGAAAACCAGCGATCAACAGTTTTTAAATAGAGCTGCTTTGAAACTCCTGGAAACCAACAGTAAAAATGATTGCCTTAAGCAACAGGAAGTGGATAGTAACCCAAGAGATGCTACCAGAACATATATAAGTACTTTCGTTGATGATATAGAGAATGGGAACATAGATAGTTCTCAAATTAAAGGAAAGGCTGAGGATGAGCTTCTTAGGGAAGAGGGAGGTTTATTTACAAAGAATAAGGAATCTTTTCCAGATTGCTACAGCATGGATTCTTTAAATGGAGACATAGTGACCATGGTTGACCTCATTCCTCCCTCAAATGAGCAAACTATTTTACAGTCCAAAGAGTTGTCTTTGGAGGGTCAGTTAAAGGGGGAACTGCCATGCCACAGCATGCATCGCCAATCCAAGTCTCCACTGGATCAATCCACATCCCACCCCTGCATGGTGGGGACCTCTCACATGAACTCTGATAAGCAGTCAGTCACCTTAGTACACAATGTCCAGGAAAATTCCAGAGAAAGCTTATCGGACTGCTGCCGTTACCCTTGCTTCCCATCCAAAGATGTGAAAACTGAGGATATCCACAGCGTTGTAATGAAAATTATTGACATATCATCAGTGAATCGCAGGTCCAAAGATGCCCAAGCTGAGCAACCTCACAAATCCTCTAGCTCAAGCTCAGTGTCACAGATCAAAGACAAAGTTTTGGAACATTCCCACAGACCCATCCACCTACGCAAAGGCGATTTCTATTCTTACCTTTCCCTTTCCTCCCATGACAGCGATTGTGGGGAGGTTGGAACATGCACAGAGGAAAAAAGTAGCACTCCAGTACTCTCCAGAACCCCTGAAATCCATGACCAAGAGCCACTGTTCGAGGCCTGCACAGAAGAAGTCTACTTAGGCCCCCCTCTCTGTTACAGCATGTCCATTAGCAAAAGGCCTACAGAAAATACGAGCAAACTAATATATCCTTCCACTCTTCCAAGCAAAGCACCTCTACCACCCCATGATGAATACCAAAAAGCACATGGCATTTCTCCAGAAAGTATAGATGGAACCCAGCCACGATGCCATAATGAGGCTGCTTATCTTAATCCTTTACCATGTGAAACCCTGATAGACACTGTTGAATGTTTTGCAGATACTAAAATGCTTGAATCCAATATTTCCCCTGTAATGACTAAGATAAGAGTCTCTTGCTCCAGTACAAATCCTTTAAAGGAGGAAAGCAGTCTCTATATTAATCCTAAAATTAACTGTCCCCAGATAAGAAAAAGTGATAGGGAAGAAAGAGGTGATGCTTCACAGCGAATGAAACAGAAGAATGTCAAAAAAGGGCAACGTCCTCCCGAGGAGGCCAAGGCATCTCTAAAACAGGTGCATTTACACCTTCACACCCAACTCAGTCTGTAACAAAAGCTGTTTTTATTTCTGCCATTCAAATCCTAAATGTTCAAAAAGGATTTTGATATCCTTCCTCCCCTTGCCTCCTCCTTCTCTCCTTCTCTCTTTCCCCTGAAGTGCTAATGAAATAAGGATTTGCAAGCATAGATTTAAAATTTTAAGGTCTACAGAACAGAATAATCATAATCAGTCAGATTATATTATGATTCATAAGCAAGACTACAGCGGGAATCATTACTTAATTTCATGACTGAATTAGCATGTATTTGTGTTCTTTTTAAGTTGTTTTCTGCTTTTATATGAAACGCCTTCAGTTCTTTGTTACAGCTCCCATTGGGAAGTTATTGTTTGACCATGTATTTGGGGATTAATATTCTTTTTTTTTTTTTTTTTTTTTTTTTTTTAATAATTAGTAATATTAAAGTCCCCCCCCCCCCCCCCCCCCCCCCCCCCCCCCCCCCCCCCCCCCCCCCCCCCCCCCCCCCCCCCCCCCCCCCCCCCCCCCCCCCCCCCCCCCCCCCCCCCCCCATCTTCGTTAACCTGGGTAGTGTTATGATTATGAATGTGTGTATTCAACAAAATAAGTTAAATTAATAATAGATACATTTATTCAGTTAAGTCATTACATTTTGTGAAAATCCCTCCCTACAGCATAGAAACAAAGTTAAGTCATAAAAAAACATATTTTTACTCATGAGAGAATTAATTTCATACAAGCCATGGCCAGAGGAGTACAGGAATTTGCTTCCATTGTAATTAGTCATGCACCCTTTTAGGTCGAAACTGCGGTAACAACCTGTTGATATACAGGACCCTCAAAATGGCACTGCTAGTAAAAATGAGTAAATTGGGCTTTCGTAAATTAACTTTATCATATACTGAGAAAATGTGAACAATACATCCTGTAATTAAAGTAAATTTATCCTGAGGAAAATAAACTCTCATTGAGAATTTATTTTTAACACAACCCGCATGCCACAATTTTTTTTGGCACTCCTGCATTTAATACTTTGTAAAGCCTCTCAGTGCTAATAAAAGCAGTTAATCTCTTTGAATATACAAGGTCGTAAGGTTTGGGGATACAGATCGGGGAAGACAGTTTCTCTGTACAGAATCTCTCCTGATCATCCAGGATTTTTTTTTTTATTGTGTCTCTGCCGTCATATAACCTAAAACAGTTCCCAGGGGCCTACAACATCACAGACCCAGCGGCATGCTTAGGAGTGGCATGTTTCTTTTTTTTCTGTGTAGCATTTTTTCTCATGAGTGTTTGTTGGCAAAAAACACAATTTTAATTTCATCTGACCATAAAACATGGTCCCAGAGTTCCAGTAGCTCCAGGCTCTTACGAATGTTGGATGCCAGGAAAAGTTTTTTTTGTGGCAAGCCATTCAAATACTGTTTTGGCATAGCAGTGTCGTCTGATGATAGTTTTGGAGACCACCACCAGATACTGACAGTTGTGGATTCTTTACTTTGCTTTTTATCCTCCCCACTGTGTGTGAAGGCATGGGTCCTTACTTAACTTAAATTACTTATAAAGGTTGTTAAAGGTCAAAACATTTTTCCTTTTTTGGAATTGTGTGTTTTTCGTTTTTTCCCCATGTTAAAAAAAGCTAATGCAATTTGTCACTTAATTTATAAACAGGGCGGCACGGTGGCTTAGTGGTTAGCACGTTCGCCTCTCAGCACTAGGGATTCCCGGTTCGAATCCCCATCTGGGTGGAGTTTCCATGTTCTTCCCGTGTCTGCGTGGGTTTCCTCCGGGTTCTCCGGTTTCCTCCCACAGTCCAAAAACATGGATCAAGTTAATTGAATTCTTCAAATTGCCCCGTTTAGAGTGTGTCTGTGTGAGTGAGTGTGTGCCCAGCGATGGATTGGCGCCCTGTCCTGGGTCTGTCTGCCCAGCGCCCGAGATGTTCTCCCCTGGATGGGCATGGGGAACCCCACCGCGACCCTAATAGAGGATAAGCGGAAGATAATGAATGAATGAATGAATTTATAAACAATTAAGTCATGTATAACTTCTTGAAAGTGTCTAGTAATGCTACTTAACTTGAACATAAGTAAAATAAAAGTTTAAATGATTACCTAATAATTAATTTTTTCCATTAAAATTCATTTTATTTAAATAAAGTATGCATTTTTCTTATTAATTCAGGCTGAAATTAAGCTAATTTACCAAACAGTGAATTTCTTACAAGCCCTAAAAAACATCTTCACATAATAAAGTATAAGTAATTATAAAATGCACTGCAAATTACAGCCCATATTAGTGTCATTAAAGCCATGGAATTTCACGTAATATCAGTGTGATCAATACTAAATCTTTACTTTTTAAAAACATAAATCAATCTTAAAAAGCATCAACTGAGAACCTGTACAAACATGATTAAAATATATTTATAAATAATGCTACCATGCTATTATCAGCCTAATGTTCCAATCTGTCTCTTAGTTGCCAAGGTCAGTAAGTGGCGGCGAACTTGGGGAGACAGGTCGTAAGGCTTTGTTCGGTACTTGGAGATCAGACAGCTCTTCAGCAGTGAAAAGTGGCATTAGAAGCAGACCCCAGGCCAAGGTTTGTATTTCAGGTCATATTTTAGCACACTCAAAAACATGAGTTCAAACTTATAAATGCAGACACTCTCCCACCAGGAGTTTTTGATATACTTTAGAAAAATGGCTAATGGGACAATTCACCACCTAATGGAAAAACCATTTACCATATCATTCCATATTGCAATGTGATAAGGATGCCTTTGTGTATACGTGCCCTCTGCATAGACCTCTTATGTTGCTTATGTTGCTGATGACATAAATGTGTTGTCTGACCCTGTTACAATCTAAATTATAGGCCTTTACTTCCTGTACGATGACAACCCTGCCCAAAATTGGTCTGAAATGCTGCCATTACATATATACAGAATTCTTGTAAGCTTGAGACTGTAGAAATACATAGATTTTTAAATCCCAGCTACAGTATATAAGTTTCTTAAAAATGTGATAAATTTTGGCTTGCTATGAAATATGGTACAAATTTTTTGCAATTTGTTTCAAATTTAACATTCATGTGTAGAGCTATTAGTTAAAATATTTTAAATATTCATTCATCCACCCAGATGGGGATTTGAACCGGAAATCCCTAGTGCTGAGAGGCGAATGTGCTAACCACTAAGCCATATAATATACAATATTAAATTACATTAAGCTCATTCTGAAGCTGTCCATCAACAGTCAAGAACATTTTAAGAAACAAATTAGAATGATCATTGCAATGTCAGTGATCAGTAATCAGTGATCATTAAAGATTTTAATGTATAGAATATATAAACAAAAGCATTTCAGTGTCTGTGACCTTGTGCATTTTTTAATGTTTTTTTTTTTTAATTTCTGTTAAAGTATTCAAGTGTATATGAAATATAAGCTGCATCTCTATGTCCAAGCTTGTAGGAATGTCGACCAAATAAAAGTCCATAGGTCACATAAATAAAACCTTTTAACGAGGCTTGCATGTAATGACTTTTGACTGTAATTGTAGGTTAGTGTAATTTATTTATTTACTAACCCTATAATACTAATCAAAGTGATGAGGTATGTTTTTTTTTTTATACAATAGGATACTGAAGTTCATCAAAAACACCAACATGCAAACCCCACACAGAAAGGCTCTTATACAGTCCGCCTGAATATCAAATCAAGGACTTTATGCCGTGAGGTCAAAACAATAGTCAGTTACCTTTTTCCAGCTTGGATACAAGCTTTTCTATTCATTTACATTTTTGATATCTAGTGGATATGGGAATTGCCAGAGACTATACTATCACAATACCCCTATGATTGTGTAATTTTAAAATAAATTTTCATTCAGTGAGCATTGGGATTTCATCCTGAGATACACTGCATTTTTTTCTTGGTTATACATAAACAATTATGTAATTTAATTATATAGGTATTACCAATGTAAACAATTATGAAAACCATTTCCATTAAAAATATATAACATGATATTAAATTAATTAATTTAGCAGTACTGAGTGCCACAAAACATCATTATACTATTGATTATACACAAAAATAATATATATGAATACATAAATATTCATTTTAAAATTATAATTTGCATACATACATTTGCAAACATTATGTAATGTCTCTCACAATACATTATAACTATTATTTAATTACTTTATACAGACCATTACTGTTCTATGGGCTTTAACTTTATTATTTCTGCTTTTTTGTTGGTTGCAGTATTTTTATGCAATGGGTTCTTGGTGGAAGGGCAGTCTAATGATGCAGTGGTCAAAGCCATGTAGCCTTCATCAGTTGTAGCCAGGGGTTTAGGATACAGCTTTAGTGATAGATCACAGTGTAAATTTACAAATTGTTGTAATTCCTCTATTTATAAAGATAAATTACATTCAAGCATTCAAGCAGAGTATCTAATGTGTATCTAATGTTTGTTGGTTTAGCATTGACACATTATAACAGATGTGTGTGTATGTGTGTGTGCACGCATGTGTTGCTTTTCACAGAAATTCTTGGGAAGTCCTGTCATTCCTGTGTGCAAACATTAGCTGTTGAACCTCAATTGCTGCAGACTAGGATCCCTTTGTGCTGGTGGATACCTTAACCTTGACACTGCAGTACTTTTCTAATCTTCTCCTAGGACTTCACTACTCCAAAGACTTCCTAATGGCACTGTACTCACAGCAACCCCTGGACCCCAGAATGGAGCTTCCTTACTGAGCTTCCACCACACACAGAGAAAGTAACAAAAGAAATGACCCTTAACACTACACGTTTTCACGCTGAGATGGTAGTTTTAGTGTTTACATTATATCTAAATACTTTTGGTTGTGTCGGTGCAAAAAACAGATAAAAAAGCCCCTTTGCAGCTTTAAAGTTTGAAGTTGCAGCAAATTGTGGCAGTTGCTAAAGCCAGGTGTCATTGGTTAGTCGTTCTGCTGAGTAGCTTCAGATTTACTGAACCCCATGCATTTAAGATGCTTTTTTGATCAAAAATACCAAAATCCAGACTGTTAGAAAGGAACTGAGTGTTATGTTAGAGCTATCTATGCAACCCAGCATTGTGGTTGTTAAAAATGGAGATGCTGCCAGGTGATTGGATGAAATTCTCTCATTCTCTTTCGTTACTTTGAACTTCGTGACTTGAAGTTTTGGAGAAATATTTTAACTTTTCACAGTTTTGTGCCTTGCCAATATTTCTTAAAACTTTTGTTAATATACCACTTTTCCCTGTTCAGTAATAAGTAAGAATGTTTAGTACAAGCAGGTTTGAGGCTAACGAATGAACATCTGTATATATGTATACTGTATGTTTAAATCAAGATGTACAATAACGGAATAAATCCTTAGTGTTAGTGTTCAACTTCTGTATTCTGTAATGTGGGTAAGTATAAGCCTTAACGTGCTACTTGCATGGCTGACTGTGTACCAACTCTCAGAAATAAACTTAAATAAAATTGTTTGAATTGGCCCTTGTCCTTTATCGTTTCTCAACGAACAAATAAGTGTGTTGCAATTTTAGTCTGTTTGAGAATTTATAAGTAAAATAGTTTTAGTAAAATACGACATGAACTGATATAAAAAAGTTTGAACTGATTGTTAAAAACAATTTTAATTCCCAAAGAGACATTTGCAATATCCGGACATACCATGGAATCAATTTTTAATTCAACAGCATTGAAATAAATTTAAAAGAGAATACTAAACCTATTTTCAGAAAATTCTGGAAAAGAGGTTCTGAATAATACAAAAGAAACATCAGTAATTAGTTAAATCAAGTACAAGAAAAACAATACTTCTTTTTGGTGACTCACTTGCATGAACTTTGAAAATGTACAGTAGCCATTAAAAGTTTGGACACTTGGACACACTTCTTTTTTGTTCTATTGTCTATTTTTTCCACTTTTCATATAGATGGACTTTGTAGTTTTACAATTACAGATGGTAGTACATCTGTTTTCTTTTGTTTGTTAGTCCCCAGTTGGTTTTCTGTACTTTATTGGTCAGGACCATAACAGAACAAATATAATTTGGGTGGTGTATTATTTATTGTCAGTTCTGCAGTGACACAGACACAGTGAGGTAGTCTTAGTGCAGCAGTGCTGCTGTAGTTTCATTTAAACACCTCAGTGACTCTGCTGGTTGAGAGTAATGTACCAACCAAATATTATAATCTGTAATAATCTATATAATCTCTAATAACAATATTATCTATAATATTATACCAACCAAATATTATAATATATTATAATCTGAAATTGATTAACCACAGTGTTATTAAGCATAAAAGCATAATATTTCTGTATTGAGTAAAAAGTATTTTTAAAGTGTAATTCATTGTAATTTATTAGTTAGGTGTAGCACAATTTCCTACGATTAGGTTTTATTTTAATCATTTGATGTGAGCTCAAGGACACAGGGCACACACAGAAAGTGTGCTGTTTAGAAAGACACAAAGAATCACAACTGGAGACATACTATTTTATGGGCCTTAATTTGATGCTTCCATACCAATGATCACAGACATCAGCTTTTGACATTTGCGCCCTTGTCCCCTGACATGAACACTAATAACCTTTTCATGCATGTTCTTAGATGTAAGATGTCTTCACAGAGCACACAATGCAAATTACCTCAAGCCAGAATTTTTTATTAATCTAAAACTAGAAGCCACTTTATGTTTTTAAATTTTTTTTTTTTTTTAGTAAAACACTGCGTCTCGTAACAGAGAGTTCCTCTCATGAATGCATCTGCTCCTCTACACAGTAAGTAAACTGTTTATTACATAGTTAAAGCTGCATAAACCAATCCATGGTTCGAATCCCGAACTGGGTGGTGTTTCCATGTTCTCCCTATGTCTGTGTTGGTCTTCTCTGGGTTCTCTGGTTTTCTGCCACAGTCCAAAAACATGGATTCAAGGTAAATTGGCTGCTTTTAATTGCCCTATCTAAACTGCCCCTATATAGTGTGTGCCCAGTGATGGATGTATCTACCCAAGAAAACAATGTTTTGTTCCAACATTGTATTATTACCAACACCTTTTGATTGGCAACATTCTAAATAAAAGCAGATCTTTTTGTTGTCAACGCACCACTTAAATCATGCCATCACGCAAAACCTACTTATTTCTCAGGCTAATGTGCAGTTTACAGAAAGTGCAGATGATTCTGCAGACCGTGCAATGGGCCCTCTGAGATCCAGATATACAGTAACGTCACAACCTTAAAACTCTTCAGCTGCCAATCAAGTGCTCTTCTGATTGCTGAGCTGAGTCTGATAAGCTATCTGCTGTAATCGCCCATCGGCTGCTGCACCAGATGCCTGTTTGTTGATGATGAGTGTTTGCTTGCATCAGAACTAAATCAGACAGTAGAAATGAAACACCCATATTGAAATTCGATTTTCATATAAACTAAAACATTTTAGTACATGTTTGATCCCCCGTTTAATGGCAAAGTGTTTATGTGAGCTAAGAAATAGAGTTGGCTGCCTCTTATCAGTAGCACATTACACTAATGGCAGGTGGTAATAAATGCTCCCATACTTAAATGATGACAGGACTTCATCCTGCTTCTGTTTTTCTTGTGATTTGTTCTCTGTTTTAGAGAAGATGTCGAGAAGGCAAATGAACCAGAGTACGAGTTCTGAATTGACCCAATGTTTTTACAATATAATACAGACTCATTTTCACACTTTCATTGGGGATAAAAGAACATTACCAAAAACAAATACCATCATCTAAAAATGCCCTTTCACATGATTTGAGCTTACTAGTTGCAGCGGATCTGCCCAGTATCTGTAAATCCCTTTAATATTTCATAAAAGATTTTTGCATTGACTGATGCCAGTGATAAATTAGGATGAAAATTGAATCCTACATTATCTTCAAATGAACAATTAACTGAATATTTCAGCAAAAAATGGAAATTACTTTAAAGGTAGTAAAGGTCATGTGTATCGAACCATGATGCCTTTGCAATTACAAGCAGTCAGGATGTTGATTTGGAGTCTTGCTAAGCATAGAAGGGAACTAAATATGCCAAATTCTCTTTGTTGAAAAGATCATACATATGACATTATGTGACAACAAAGACAAGTGTGGAGGATTTTTCCACATGAGTGTCTTTGAGGGATAAAAGGACATACAACCAGCATTCAAATGTCACCAAGATCCTTTAAGTGCACTAGCCAGTGATTGTTGTCCACTTTTTCATCTAATTGATATTTATATGTCAAAATCAATTTTAGACAAAAGAAAAGAAAATCTCACATAACACTGTTTGTCTACCTTTAGTATTATCTGGCAACAAGCTGTAAACCACTGTTTATTGTTCTCGTCTAATTATTCTCCACTTAATCCCCTTAGTTCCCCTGCAACCCTAATAGCCCATGCCCATCCAGGTCAGAACATTTTAGGCGCTGGCCAATCCATCTAACACAGACACACTATAAAAGGGCAATTCAGAGCAGCCAATTCACCTTGAATCCATGTTCTTTGACTGTGGGAAAGCTAAGAACTTTAGACTCTTTTGGAAGGCTAAGAACTCAGAGAAAACCCAGGCAGACATGGGGAGAACATGAAAACACCACCCAAATTCATATTCAAACCTGGATCCCCAGCACTCAGTGTGCTATCCACTATGCCACCGTGCCATCTTCCTTATTGATTTATCTGTTTGTTTGTTTGTTTTTGTCAAAATGGACTTTACTGTTAATGATGGCATTAAAGTAAAAACATATCCAGGTGCAGCTTAAACCATTGTGTTACACATTCGAAATCTTGGAAGAAACATCATGCTAAAACTTTTTAAAACTTTGCTAATTATTTCTGTAATTCTAGGCCACCTGAAATTCTTTTCTGACCCTTCATGCCTGCCTCATAATAGTGCTGCTGAGTGTCAGTCAGCCAGGGAAGGTATGATGTAAAAACAGAATATTAGATGTAGCATGTCACCAGGGCTATGTCTATATATCAAGTACTACTTGACAGAATGTCAGACACTGGCAGATTTTATGTATCAAAGTAACATTGGGTCATAAAAGAACATGATCAGAACCGTGTAAAAGGCAATCTGTGCAAACAGGAATGGCATCATGAATCTAGAACCACAAAAATGATTATTATACAATGTATGTATTCCGGCTGTATCTAAGATATGTCAGACTTGTTATGCCAAAATTAATAACTAAACAAACAACAGCACGTCATGTTTTTATACAATTAAATTCAGTAAATTATAAGCAATGACACAAAACACTCTATCTTGAATTTCCCTGATTATATAAATGCAGCAATCAGTATTTAGAAAGAAAATCTCTTTTAGTATAACATTGGTTACTTATTTGAAGAGGCACTTTCTTTTTTCTTATCTATCCATAACAATTTATTTCCAAGCCTTATCAACAGAAATCTGGTACTTTTACCTCATCTCAGGGACTCAGGGGTGATATAAAATATGTATTATGATTTGTATTTAGGTGAAGTCTGGGTGTTGGATCATTATATTATGCAGACATGATGAGTATTGGGCATTGTGAGAGAAAAATTGAAGAAGAGAAGCAAATGACAGAGGTGCTGGCCCCATTAAAACACCAAAGAATGCACCAAGTCTGTTTATGTAATTTGAGGTTTAGGTGATTGGATTCCAGACGTGTCATCAAAGTGCGGTGAGCAACAATCCAATGTGAAATAGTAGCGCAGTGTGGAAGGGCATGGGCAAGCTTATCATCCAGGATAAATAAAAACCATCATGTCGTTTTCCTTCGGACCTCCCAATCAATCATTTCCATGGTGAGTATTTTTTCGCCCTCAGTGTGCTGTCTGTAATTTTTCCCAGCAGTTAATTCATCATCTATCCTGAACTTCAGTGCTTCTCTACAAACACAGAGGAGCAATCTTTCAAAATCCATTACAGTTTTAAAGTAATAGATGTACTTTCAGTGGCCTTTGCCCCTTGGTTTTTAAATGAGACCTACCCAATCAATCAGTAGGAAAAGGGAAGTCATATAAAATTTAACTCTAATATGTAATGAGCAAAAATTATTAAAGCATTGCTTTTTGCCTTCAAATGGAAGCCCCATGCAATCAGTGATGATTAGCACCAGTATGTATATGCTTATATCAAAGCTAGCACCACCAGACACACTAACAGCTTTTCCCCCAGAGCTCTAAAACTCAGGAAACTACAGCCGATACTCCACACTTTAAGCACAACTTACAAGGGAACCTACAACTTACTACCTTTTTTAGCATAATGCTAATTTTGCATACCTGTACAATCACAAATATTTTACATATATTCACACTAATTATATATTCACACATCCCACATGTAGATGTTTCTTTTTTATTATTTTATTCTATTTAAAGCTTAATTACAGATTATTCTCCTTTTGTATAGTCTCTGTGTGTGCTATCTTGTTGATTCAATATGTTACATGTCATACATGGGTGCACTCTCCAATACAAATTCCTTGTATGTGTAACCTACTTGGTGAAATAAAGTTATTCTGATTCTGATATAGATAGATTTAAGTAGCTATATTAAAAATAAATAAAATGCAATATGTAGGATAAATAATAATGAAGTTTTTCCAAAGTGACATTCTAATTTAATATTTACATAAGCCGAGGTTTAATATCCTGATGAAATCAGCTTGTATTTCTCCAAAATCCCCATTTCAGATGTTGCTACTTAATGTAATTTATTTATGTTCTTCAATTACAATCACCAACACATAATCAGGAACACATAATCAGGGTCAGCAACTGCAAAGCTGAAATAGCCATATTCACATTGCACACCAGTCTTCCATTTAAAGTGGAACAAGAACAAAATGTAATTTTAAGTTGCAGCTTTAATTATACTGTTCACGCTTATGACCTTTTGATTGGCAGAATTATCATTAAATAGACACTCGTCTTTCGAGGGTGGCAGTAAAACATCGGCGAGTTCTGATAAGCAAAATGACTTGCAACCAGTTGTAAAACCATGGACCTCCCCCTAAATTTGCCCTTGACTTCATTCAGCATGGACCTTGGGCTGATAGGCATCGAGTCGTGGAGGCTAGGGCTCAAAAAACAGAAGAAAAGAAATGGGAGCTCTGTGGGTTGGAGCCTCGTCTGCAGTTTGTTCAGTCAGCAGGGGAGAGATTTCTCTTTGAGGATGAGCGGAGAGCGTGAGATGGAGAGAGTTTGGACAAACAGCAGGACTGACAGCCCCAATCACAGTTTATACTGCTTCACATTAAGCTGACTTGTCAACATGTGGTTTGGAAAAGAATGGCAGTCACTGTGTCGTTGTCTCCGTGAGGACGCCCACCACAGGTCTTAAACATAATCTTTGGAGAAGAAAACTCATGCAAAAAAATGTCAGAAATATCATTTATGACAATTTGCTGTCAGAGAGCAAGGCTGTAGTTTTTATTTCATGAAAAAAAACTGCCTTAGAACATTAATTTTTTTTCTGTTACACTTAACTATAAATCATTTTGCTTTAAAGAACATTCAGCTTTAGTTGACTTATGCAACCAACAGGCAACATGCTCCCAGCAGAAGAAATAATTCGACCACACTCACATACTCGCATTCTGTGGTGAGGGGGCGAGGGGTGGGAATGTTACAACGCCATCTCAGCTATGACATGTGGGAGGCTGAGTACCTCCTGGGTCTGTCTTGTATAGTTTATCAGAGAACTGCAGAGAAATAAATGCAATACGGGATGGTGCAAATACACAGGGAAGTAAACAGAATAAAGTGTTAATCTAATTGGATCAAAGCCTTCAGTGTCTGTTTAAACCTTCCAGTACAATCTACTTGATGTCATCTGAGCAAAACAGTGAAAAAGTGGAGCCACGGTTTGGACTTGCTTATTAAGGTGGTTTCATTAGACACGCTTACAGAGAAGCTTTTCATTTACTTGCTCTCAGATGGGACACCTAGCACATTTTTATTGCTATGTAATCATGTCAACTCATTATCTAAAGGAGCCCTTTTCATTTAAAAGATAGGGAGAGTATTATTCTCTGTGTAAACTGTACCACAGAGAGACTGCGATCGGTTTTATCGCTCAGACTATTTTTACATCTTATTACACTTTCTCTTATTCGCTAACACAAACAATTTGTGTTATCTAGTGTGTCATGGTACCTTAAATATGCCAACTGACAATCATAAATCTGGTTGTCATGTGGAAGATAGCTGATATTTATGATCATTCTCAAGGGCTCTTTGTTGTTTTAATGTGTCTATGTACATATTCATATTGAGACAATAGATGACTGTAAATACATGATAGAATGGTCTGGTAATATATTGAATGTTGGTATCAGCCCTGCTTTGTCAAAGGGCAAGAGCACCACAATAAAAGATTCATGAGCATTAACTCCATATTTGCATTTTGTTATATTTTATAGGTAAACACTCAATCATGTTCAGAATGATGACAGTTCAAGGTCCTGAAAGTCATTGAGACTTTTCTTTTTATTTTTTAAATTCTAAATTGCATATCATAAACTTACTGAAATCATCAATCCTGTAACTCAGAGGTGGATATTAATGACAGACAACCGTATAAATAAAATGATTATTAAAAAAATTTACTTTGCTGTCATTTTTTCCATCCATCCATTGTCTTCCGCTTTATCCTTTATTAGGGTGGCGGCGGGTTCTCCATGCCCATACAGGGGAGAACATTTCGGGCGCTGGGCAGATACACCCAGGACAGGGCGCCAATCTATTGCTGGGCACACACTTACTCACACAGACATGCACACACAGACACACTCTATATGGGGTAATTTGAAGAATTCAATTAACATTAATCCATGTTTTTGGACTGTGGGAGGAAACCGGAGAACCCAGAGGAAACCCACGCAGACACGGGGAGAACATGGAAACTTTTTTCCAGATTGGGATTCGAACCGGGAATCCCTGGTGCTGAGAAGCAAACATGCTAACCACCAAGCCACTGTGTCACCCTGTCATTTGTTTTTAAATTACTAATATTTGCTTTAAGCAGTCATAGGAAACAAGCCTTGCAACCTAAAGATTTCCGGTCCCACCAAATACTATAGCTGTAGTGCCCTTGGGCAAGACACATAATGCCAAATGCTCCTTGGGCACAGTATACAATCTGCCCACTGCTCAAGGCAAATGTGCTCACTTCACTCAGTGTGTGTGTATGTGTGTGTGTGTGTGTGTGTGTGTGTGTGTGTGTGTGTGTGTTAAATGTGGAGGACAAATTCCTCTGTGTTTAAGCACAGAATGCAAAATAGAACACAGATAAAGAAACAGATTTTATACACAAACATGTCAAAACTAAGATTAGCAACAAGCCTAATTACAATGAGAACTGATAAGTACACCTTATGGCTAAAGTATGTAGACACTCTCCTGATTTTAAAAGTTTTTTCCAACAGAGTATTTTAGACAGTTATGGCAGCAGCCGAACAAAAACTGTAAAAATGTTTCTATTTTGTATTTACCTTAAACATACGGCAACTTTTCACAAAAACTGATATAACCGTGAAACTGGTGTATGGTAGAGCGCTGGTTAGACTGTTTTGCATTTTGGACCTACATGGAAGGCCCTTAACCTCCAGTGCTTTAAAGTCGCTTTAAATAAACATGCAAAATAGCATAATGTTATGTACTGTAAAGACATCAAGCACGTATGTGCATTGATTCTAGAATCTGATTATTTATTTTTTGCATAACACATTGTGATGTTCTTAAATTCTTGGATTTTTTTTTTTATATTTAAGTATCTCATGAAAACTCAGGTTACTCAGAAAACTTCAATAAAAATTTGAAAAACTTCAAGAAAAGTTCAATAAAGTCAATATTCCTGAATTTTGATGATGCTTTGTGACAATTAACTTTTAACACAATTAACACAAAGGCCTAAAATAAATCCTGTTCTGCATCACTGAGACTAATTTTAATTAAACATCAGTATCTGATCTTATATACATTATTTTATTCTTATAGATACAATTAAAATCTTATTAAGAGGAGTGCAGAAGTCATTTGTAAAAAAAATAAATATCAATAGGTATAGGATTCATAAAATTGATAAATGATGAACAGATGATGATAGCTAGAAGGAGGCTTATGCAACAGTTTGGACACCTTTGGTCAATTTCAATGTTTTATTGATATTTATTGAAGTGGGAATCTTCTCCATATTTTAATACACACAATGCTTTATTTTCTAATTAAATTTGTAAAAAATAAAACTATATATTTTATTTTGTTTTAATAAAACAGCTCATTAAACCAGTGTATTCCAAACATTTACATAAACAGAACATTATTTGTTGATGGTTAAGTACAGATACAAGGCAACAAACAATAGCAAATAGTAGCATTGTTAAAGTTTACCTAGATTGAATTATTTTAGTATGGCATCAGATTATCTCTAAATTTACATTGCAGCATGATAATGATTGCAAATGCAATGTAAAAAAATGTCTACCTTGATATCTAATTAAACAAATGTATCTTAAATAACATAAAAAGAAACAAAAATAACTTAATGTTCAAAAAACTTTAATAACAGCAAACCTGCATCTCCAGAGGAATTACTGCTCATTGTTGACAAATTCCATTTGTTTTGTTTTTTTAAACTGTGATATATAAAATTACAACTTCATTTTCTGAAAAATTGGGGAGCTGTGTAAATTAAACTATATTCTACTTTTGAAAATCATGAACTCCATGTCCTTTGAATTAAAAACAGATGGACAATCCAAACAATTATCAGCACTCAATACAAAAGCCAGCATTAGTGATGGTATAAGGGTGCATTAGTACACCTGGCATGGGTGACTTGTGCAACTATGAAGGCTTTATCAATGCTGACCAATATACAGCACATAGGTTTTAATAGATGGAGACATTTGCTTATTCCAGTGATACAGAGTCATGTGCAGCAGATAGAGAATCTATGAATACAACAGCATAGCTCAGTAGAGACTGAGTGCTTAATGACTGCTTGTCTGCAGAAAACTTTTCATCTATTCATAACATTTGCTGGAATCTAAAACAAAAATGTATAACAAAAATGACATTTAATTTTCACTTATGCAAAATAACATGTGTTAGTGAGAATTTAATTTGAAAACAATCTCATTTCAGTGTTTGTATGTGGTTTTCAACTTATTCAACAAAATATTCTTTATCTATTATTTTCCTAATTCAATTATTTAAATTATAAAGTTTTAATAATTTCATTTTTATCATTGGTTACTAACCAAAGACTTCCCTGTAATGTTACTAACCAAAGACTACCCTGTAATGTAAATTTCCTGAATGTTTGGAAATTTAACATTCAAAGCTGTATATCATCACTGCCGAGAAAAAAATACAAAAATTGTAATACTGAAACTAAATCTTTTGCACATGCTTTGGACAGCAGTGATGCTAATGTGGAAAATAACAGGGTTTTGTTTCACAGAAAACTGCTACAAACTTTTCCAACAAAACAGAGTTCACTTGATACACACAAATAGTGGTACTTGAACATTCGTGAAACTTTAGGAATGTTTTATATTTATGCATTGATTTGAACCTTTGAGATCTAACACACTATTATGGTGGTTTTGTTTATATTAGTTAGCAACCTTTTCAAGTTTGATCATCCTCAATATGTCTTTCTCAGAAGGCCTCAGAAATCACTTTTGTTTGTGACAAAATATACTTTCTTGGGAAAATCTGACTAGTATAGAACTTTTTTCCACACTTTGTTTTTTTTTAAGAACACCTCAAAATATACATAACATGTCCATTAGAATACACCAAAGAAGGATGATACCTCCCTGAGCCTTGGTCCTCATATGGTTTCCTCCTTTAAAAACAAACAAATACAAGAGAGATGTTCCTTGCACTGTTGCTTGCTCTTTAGGGTTTCAAAAAAACTTTAAAGCTGCTTTAAGCCAAAACTGTTGTAAAAAGCGCTATAAACCAAACATAAACTCGAGAGAAAAAAAAAACAAAAAAATAAAAAAAACAAGGCACCCACTTATGTCTGACGGTCATCCCATTTATTTATTTTATTAATGAAAACATCATTAGAAGGTACAAAGAAACGTGCAATGCTTTAAAACTTTCAAATGTACTTTTTCGAATAAAAGAATAAACCCTTGACATCACATTCTGAAACCATGCCAACTAACATGAAATTACCCTCCTTGTTGGAAAAATGTTTCTAAAGTTTTTTACGTTTTGGTAATATGTAAATTGGAGTAACTTTATATCAGACTCATCAAACCATGTATTTTATGGACCTGAGGGCACAAGCTTTCCCTAAACTGTTGCTACAAGGTTGGAAGCAGATAATTACCTCAGACGCCCTTCTTTCCTTGAGTGGATCTACGTCATGTGTTTATCTGACATGAAATAGCAGGAGGCGCTCTTCGGGTTTGCAAAGGGTTACTGCCGCAGCATCCAGTGCGCGTGCACATGCACGTGTTTGATTGGCTGCTGAGGGGCAGTGCGCGCGCCCTGGTCGCTCGCGCGGCGCAGTTAATCAGCGGCGGCTGAGGCCGTGTGGATCCGTTCCCACGCGCTCCGGATCTCAGAGCACGCCGCCTTCCGCGAGACGCTCCACACTCACACGTAGATGTAAACACGTCGGGACACGCTCAACAGCTGAGCAACTTTATCTAACATACTTAACCCACTTTCAGCCTTGCGTGGAGAACGAAAGACGCGATTTTTCCCTATTTGATTTCTTGGCCAAACTCAAAAACAGTAGCGAGGACTGAGAGACAGACGTCTCATACGTCATCACCGTCCAGCTGGACTCTTAGGTCGCGTCCACACACTCACGCACACACTTACTTAGCTTTCCAAAGGCTGCGTTTCCTCTGGTTTTGCGCGTTTTTTGGACACTTTAGATTTCTTTGACCATGTTAACTTCAATATTTTGACTATCAGTCCTCGTGTAGTCACTCCTGGATTTTACAACCAATTTGCTTTTTAGACTTTACTGATCTGCGCTTCCAACTGGACAGGTTAACTTTTTATATATCGGGTTTCTTGTTAAATTCGTCGGGAAAAGTTGACGTTTAGTCGTCAAGGTTCGACTTATTGTCGCTTTCTGAGTTTAGTGTTTTAAATTGTTTGACAAGTGCGGCAGCCACTCGAAAGTTGCGCGCGTAAGAGGCGCGTCTCCGCTCAGCATCCCTTCAATGGCATTGCGAGCCTAAACGCAGCAGCAGCATACGTCTCCTCTTTGCGAGAGCAGAAAGCGAGAGAATGGCCCAGCAGATCTGCGTGGTCACTAATGGGATTGCGCTGTGACTGGCCCGACCGGAGGGAAGCCTGCTCTCGCACACACGCACACTCAGTCGCTTGGCGGTCCTGTTGTTAGCGCGGGGATGATCCGGATCTTCCCGGACTTCAGCGTGCAGGTGACGGCGGCGGCGGGTGGAGCAGGCGCTGGGATGCCGGCAGCTCGTGTCCCTGGCGCCACCAACGGCAATCCGCAGAACGTCCAGGGCTTGACTACTTACCAACAAAGGTATGTTCTTCCAACACCAGTAACTGGAATAATTTTAATTTTTTTTGACATTGCCACATTTTCTGAAAACGTGCTCACTTTTGATTACAGTCTGTAGGTCAAACCATAGTATATTCTGTTTTAAAACTATATTTAAAGACTTAATTTTCAGAAAATCGTAGCTGTATGGCTTGTAGAGAATAGTTAACGTCAGGAAGACTTCAGGGTAAACTTTTGTTTAGTTTCAGTTTCTGGTGGGCTGATGCACACCTCAAAATTAACTGAATGTAACTATACAATAACCTATACAATAACTATACAATACTACCTATATAGTAGTGAATATATATTATATATCCCACTTTAATACCTAACTTATAATATATTGAATCCCTTTGCAGAACTATCTACTACTGGTGGATCTTTTTGACATGAGTTTTACACAGTCTCTACTCCTTCTCCTTAGAAAATGTTTTCAGTTGGGTGCATTTAAGATTATTACCTAATGCCATAAAACTTACACTTGGCCATTACTTTCATGCAAATTAGGTATGCTGATTTATAAGCACATTGTTAGAATTTATTGCACCATGGACGGACAGCTCAGTAAATATAAGATATATTAACATATGTTTTTACTTAGCTGGTCTTATTATACATTTTGAAAAAATAAATTCAAATAAAACAAGCTTAGTTAGCTCACATGTAAAGTGCACCAGTTTACAGCCTCTGTAGCGATCTCCACATTTCAATAGTTTTATTCTCAGCCTGCAGTTTAAGATGGTCCGGTCATTAAGCAGGTAAATTCCAGCATGTGTCTCAAAACAGGAACTCGCTACAATTTGTATCAGCAGACTATAAATGAATTACTTCCTGATAAACACTCACAGTTTTCTGTCTAGAAACTTTATATATATATATATATATATATATATATATATATATATATATATATATATATAATTTATATCTCAAAACATAGTTTGAGAGTGTGTGTTTGTGTGTGTTAGGCAAAGGTGAACAGATGTTTTGTTATGGTCAATGAATAAACAGGCAAACTCCTCAGTAAGTTTGTTGAGCAACAGTAATTTTTATTAAATATTTTATTATAAGAGGCCCTACAGTTTCCTAAACAATAACATTATGTGCATTCCACTAAGTTTCAGGGAAAGGTTAATTTGATTTGTAGTTTACTGTTAAGTATTATTAGAAGATAGATATCAGTGTAACTAAAGGTAAAATTGGCAGGATTTTGTTTTTGGCTTAAATCAGGGAGAGGAAGGAGATTTCTTTTGGGCTGTGACATTAGAGTGTTCCTGTTATTGTTTAATTCCATCATGCAAACAGCAGAACTTTAAACGTTTTATAGAAGAGGAGCGGTGGAGGCTGAGTGAGAAAGGCGTGCGCGGGTGTTGCGTCTTTACTCCGCAGAGCCGCGGCGTTTCTGTAATTACGCGACTGAACAACCTGTAAATTCCCACATCGAGCAAAAGTGTTTCCAACTGCAACTGAGTGGCGGTGTTGCGCCGGCAGCAGAGGAGGCGAGCGCGCTGCTCCACGCAGGAGAGCTGTAGGAGGTGGTGGTGGAAAAGAGGCTGGAAAATGCAGCTAGACGCGGAGTGAGCGGCGGCTCCTGACGGCACCGGAGAGGACGAGCTATTCCGGGGAGAGCTCACCATGTGACAGGCGCGTTCGGGCAGCGATCTGGGCTCCGATTCCGCGCCAGCTGCTGAATTGCGACGCGTCCCGGCTTCCAGCTCCAGCTCTCGGCATGCCTGCGCTCCGTCTCCGTCCCTCCTGCTTCTGATCGCCCGTGAGCTCGCACGGAGAGATGGGGGCACGACCGCGCTGGCACGGCGCCATGCCGCTGTTTAAACACCCCTCAGCGTCGCTGCGATCTGCTCGGCTGCATGTCTGAATCCGCGGCGACGGCGAAGAAAGTCAAAAATCAAATAATTGCGGGAAGATGGCGCCCACCAAGCCTGGCGTTCAGCAAGACCCCTTAAGAAGAGAACGGTAAAAACACAGCTGGGTTTGTTGGAGCTCGGGGCTGGCCGCCCGCTCGCTCGTTAGATGCCGTGCGTTATTTGATTGAGATGTCAGAAGTTTCGGGCGTGCCCCCTGTATTTCCCCCCCGCGGGTGTGTGTTTGACGATCGGGGCAGGTTGACGCTGGGGTAACAGGTATATTATAGCTGCACAGCGAGCAGCAGGAGGAGGAGGCGCGGGGTTTTTGAGCGGGGAGACGCGTTCACTCGAGCGCTCGACGCTCACTAACGACTGCGCTTTGTGGTTGCTTAGGGTTCGCGCTGCAGGACTTCGCGCAAATAGCGCTGACATTGCGGCAGGTTGTATGAGCCGAGCTGCCCGATCTGCCCGAGATCGTTAGGCCAGGCTGTGCAGGACTTGGGTGTAAAGGCTGTTTTGGCAACTGGACGCTAAAAGCACTGTAAAATTAGCATAAGGCATCAGGGAGCTGATCAGGAACTTTGTAGCGCATGGATTCCTCAGGCGCCTTAACAGACCCGAGACCTACTGCCAGGTAATCTGTCCATCTGCATGATGCACTAGATGTGGAACAGAACAAGATATAATCCTTTGGCATTGGAAACGAAACAAAATGATCTCTCTCTCTCTCTCTCTCTCTTTTTTTTTTTTTACAGTGTGCACCTGTTGGGAAATGGGGTTGATCTAAATATTATGCATTTTTAAAAAAACACAAGTGCTACTCATTTTCACAGCCACACACCCCTAATTCTTTTAGTATGCTCCTGGTTTGATTTCTGTAATCTTTGGAAAAGGCCTGATGCTTCCAGTTATTGTCATCAGTCTTTTCTGACATATCATATGGGTTGTCTCATATGAAAGCCTGCTGTTGTATACACAAGGTGTAGGACTGCTTAGTAGGATGCTTTTACTTGAGTCTGAACACTAAGTTCGCACATCAACTGCCACTGTTGTCTGTCCAATCTGAGAATCTCATTATTTCCTTTATTAAGTATTGTTGAAGGTCTCCAATATTAAAAAAGTAATATTCAAACTAGTATTAAGGAGTGTTAGATTATGTGTGTTTTGTGTCTTATATACATAGATTTGCATTACTGGTTTTAAAAGATACCCTTAATTATTAGTCCTCATCATCATGCTTCTCTCGTGTACAATCTGGTTTCTGTGTCATAATAACTTGTTAGAGTTTTACAAATAATCCCGATCTTTGTCCACCTCAAGTCCTGAGATCTAGCTAAGGGGTCGGACAGTCACCAGTCCTTTTTGTGGCTTTATTTTTGTGCCATTCTGAGCGTAACAGAGAGATAGGAATCTAAGGGATATAATTAATTTTGAGAGGCAAAACTTCATAGCCTGTGCATGAGTGCTCTTTTTATCACCTGCCACCTCTTGAAGTTCAGAAGGGTTAAATTGCACTCTTAGATTTACTACGTGTCTTTCACAAAAAAATAATAAATTTCAGCCTTAAACTTCTAAATGAAGGTGTTTAATATACTGCCTCACTAATGCATGCAGCAGCTTTGTGTAGGAGAAACAAGGAGAAATTTACAGGGAGGAACAGTTTGGCAAGGATTTATAAACAACAGTAGCCATTACTTGGCTTTGTGTGAAGGAAACCACCCCATCATTACAGTGTTGCAATTCCTATTAGTGCATTTAATTTCAGAAAAATTTAAAATCATGCAGAAAAACACTTGATATGTAAATGCAGTAGCCATTGAATGGGCTTTCAATGTATAGTCTTAGTGCACACTTGCAGCATCGGCAGCAGAATTGTATTATATATATATATATATACAGTATATGTATATCTATAGGCATTTTGACATCATTTAGGTTTAAGCACAGTATTTCCTTCAGATTTGAGCATTCGATGTCTTTTTAAATCAATATAGTTTCCATGACGGTATGTTAAGTCCTTTGAATTCACACTTAACAGTGCTTCTCTTATTCCATTCAATTAAGAATTAAATGCAATGTTTAGCTATTTATGGCTTGAGTATGAAAAGCTTAATATACAGCATACAATGCACAGCTCATCTGGCTAAACCACTGAACAAAAAATGCCCAGTTTCACATAGCAATCAGAGCGCAGTACAGATTGCAAGCAAGCACGCCATTCCGATGTGTATTTATCACAATTAGGAGGGATTTCCAGCCCCATCTGTGGCTGGTTGTGCTTCGTGTGGCGCAGTGATTACAGCGTCTCTGTCTCTCCTCCACCCACTGGCATTGCTCTGAAGGTCAGCGTAGAGAGGCAGACATAAAGATGTAGCCCACAAAGGTAATAGTGCAGGCACCGAGCATGCTGCGCTACCACACGCCTCATGCTGCGTGCTGCTTTATCGTTGCCTTTGTGATACACACCCAAGTCAGTCATGCGGGGGATTTCTCTGCCATACCTTTGGTTTTCACATAAGAGTCCTTTGTGTCTGTATTTGTATTGAAGAGATGAGATGTGCAAGCATGGCACAGATGAATAAAATAGCCAGAACAATATATATATATATATATATATATATATATATATGTATATATATATCCCCCCCCCCCCCCCCCCCCCCCCCCCCCCCCCCCCCCCCCCCCCCCCCCCCCCCCCCCCCCCCCCCCCCCCCCCCCCCCCCCCCCCCCCCCCCCCCCCCAAGACTTCCTTTATGCATTTAATGGTTTTGGTGGAAATGAGACCTTCATTTTGCATCGAGTTTGAAAGACAGATGTTTTTTCTTTCAGCTTATAGATTCACCATTTGCAGTGAATTTTGTCCTTTAATGACCTCTATGCTGTGTGTTGGGTTTCTTTATTGCTTTAAGTACTGATGGAAACCAGAAAAAAATGTTACGTGGGTGTTACGTTACAGTATAGTGAGTCTAATTCAGTTAGTTCTAACTGCATCTATTTCTCATATTTGGATTATTTACAGGTGACTGTTAAACTAGTGTACTTAGTTCTTACGAGATTCATTCTGTGCGTCTTGATGAATGTCTAAGCGTCATACGGGATTATTTTTTTTCAGGCATACATCTTCCTGTTGAAGAAAATTACATAACTATCTAAAGCTTGGCAATTATAGTAAAAATGTGGTATCACAATACTGTAAAAAGTTTTCACAATATTTCCTGTCAATACTTTTTAGACACTGAAGTTGGATTAGATTTAGTAATGTCATATTACAAATAAATATAAGCACAATAATTAAAATTTATTATTCTATGCAATTTAGTTTACTAAATTTGAACAGTTTATAATTCTCCTTTTGTAATCACAAATGTAAAGGTACTTTTAGGTGCTGCATCTATAGTGTGCTTGATTAAAACCTTTTGTCATGTATTTTTAGTAATATTGCCAAGTCTTACACAGATTCTGAGCATGTTTTTAAGAACTCAAGGGTCATGAAACACTAAATAAACATTACAGGGTTCGTGTTTAAGTTTGCATGTCTGCATTTTTGCAATGATGCGATCTTTGTGTCCAAAAACAGAAGCAATGCAAATTGAATAGCATTTACAATTTTAATTAGCGATAAGCACTGCAATTACAAGACAAACAACACGGAGAGACTTGATACAGATCTTTTGTTGTTTCTTTTTTTGTTTTGCTTTGTGGCATACACTGTGCCAGGCTTTGAAGATAATGTCTTGGTGCCCGAAGCCGCATGGCAGTAGAGGTCTGTAAAAATTTACAGAGGTACTTAAATATTTTCGGATTAGTATGCATTATTTTAAAAAACGATGCACACATTTAGCCTTGCTGTTTGTGCTGTTCGTTGTGAAACAGGCTTTACAGATAGCTTGTTAACCGAACACTGCTTTTTAATGGAGAAGAGGCCTGATTATTGTGCAAAACTCATATTCTTGTGAAGTCAACAGTTTTGTGGGATACTCATGTTTTTGCCCATTCAGCAATGTTCTGTATGGAAAGCTGTACCTCTGTCACTGCTTTGAAGCAGGAACTGAAATGTTTCCTGGAATTCTGGCCTAAGACTTTAATTGGTCTATTGCTTCAGTGCCTAAATAATTACTAATATATTGATTACAATTAAAATTAATGTACAGGATGGCACAATTTAGCAAACATTACATTGTGGTTACTTTGGTCTATTTTGTGATTTGTGATGCTGTAACGAGCAAATATATTCCCCTGGTCATCAAAAAAAAATGGACAGATTACTTATAATTTTAAAAGTATATGTATTAGTTTCTGGACATACAGGAAAATGCAGAATGGCTTCATCATATTATACAAAATAATAAAGAACATTATCCAAACACTGTATATGTCCACACAATGTACATGCCTGATGACCTAGACAGAGGCTGATTGGTATTTTTCTTTATTATTGGTGTAGATAATAAGCAGGCTGCACACTAACAGGTTGTCAAGTTCACAAACGCCTTTTTTAATGTAATTAAATTGCACCCATCTGCAGTTATGTAATTGCACAGGCTGACATCACGATTAGATTAATTGTACCACACTACTCAAGTTTGTCCTGTAAGGTGTCCCTTCATTAGTACATTAATACTGAAAGAGCATAATAAATTCCCTTGATCAGCATCATATCCTCTGACTGCCCATACACATCTGCATAGCCTTCACAGACTCGCTTGTTTGTGAAATTGCAATTGATTATTCCGCTTACACAGAGCAGAAGGTAGGACATGGCCCGATCTACTCCCCACAGACCTCCCTGGCGCCTCCCAATGACACCCGCTGCACGAGATGTGTAAATGGATTGAGCCGCAAATATGCACGGTAGCCCACCTGTCAGTATAATAACCAAATGCCATGGCAGAGATTTGGCTGAAAGTGGAAGCAAAACTGGCTTCACTCTGCTTCATAGACCCACACTGTGCCATGGTCTACGCTGCCACACATTCCTTTAGCATTGCATCATTTGTAGAAGGCCACCCGTGCTTGGCTTTATTTGCTGGCTTTGTGTTGGCTTTTTCCCATGGTTATAGCACCATGCACTTTCCAAAGCCACGCTTCGGTAGGACGCTGTATTCGTCTCTCTCTCTCTCTCTCTCTCTCTCTCTCTCTCTCTCTCTCTCTCTCTCTCTCTGCTTCTCATTCTCGCTCTGTCTTGCTTTCTATTTCTCTCTCACCCTTTTTCTGTGTATTCCACCATCCACATAATGTTATGTGTGACTTGTAATTGGTGGAGTGATGGTGTTTCTTTCATCTAATAAAGTCTAAAGGCCTTTCTCCTGAGGCCTTTGCAGCAGACTGCAGGAAAGGTCATACTGCTTGATGTGTCAGAATAGCCAGAAGCTAAAGTAAATACACTCTGAAACTTTGGACTATGTTTAGCCTCAAAGAGACAGCTTTTACACAAATTGTGTTATTATTATTATTATTATTATTATTATTATTATTATTATTATTATTATTATTATTGTTAATAATAATAATAATAATAATAATAATAATAATAATAATAATAATTTATTAATTTATTTATTTTTATACTCATGCTCAAATTGTTGTGATTCATTAAGTCCTATTTGCAATTTGAGTTTTACAGAGACAAATCTTTTTGTATTTCCTACAGTTTAAATTAACTGTTAAACAGTTAAAATTTTACTCTTGCATTGTAGAAATTAAAACCTTATAGCCACAATACTATTTTTATACAGATTCCAAAATTATCTGCCTTTAGGTTCATGTTGACAGAGATGTATTTAGATTTCACTATCTTATATATAAATGGATGACAGGCTGTGCCTTAAGGTAGATTTCAGGACAAGGCAATTACTGTTCTGCAACTTTAGGCTTTTTGTAATTTGTTATTTCTTAATTTAAAAAGAAAGTCTTTGATAAGCACTTGGATTTCTTACTGACTTCTTATTTCTTATTGACATTTTTTTTTTAAAATTTATTCATTATCACCATCATCATCATCCTCATCAAGAAGATCAGGGGGTAGCTATAGCCTATCTCAGCAGTGGTAAAAGTGCATCACAAACATGGAAAACATAGACAAATCCCACACAGAGCAAAATACTGCACTCCCCTTCCCCCAGTCCAACCTGGGATTTAAACCCAGGTACCTCTTGCTGTGAAACATCTGTACTCCCGACTGTGCTGCTATGCTGTCTAATTTGCTTTAAATATGTCAATGTATACTATGACTTTGCAGCTTTTAACCTATATTTCTGAACAGAGTGCTGTGGCATAGAAGTGCTAGATGTGGTTTACATGACTAGACAAGCTTTAATTTCATATGTTTTTTCCTTATTTTCCAGTTTGCTTTGTTACTCAAGCTCACTTGAGTTTTTTCACTCAAGTATTATATATTTCACTCAATTATATATATATGCCCATATGCCACTCTTCTTCATTTTTCTGTCTGTAGATAGATAAAAAAAACTGTTCTAGTTGAGGACAGACATGATTCAAAAGAATGAACTTAAAAACAAGGCTAGTCCAAGCTTTGTGAGGGCACAGGAGCATTTTTTAAGAAACTGTTTTTTGGCTGTGCAGCTCCCTTCTCCTTAATTCCTTTGATTGTATTGTAGACCCGAGTGTTTGAGAGTGTAGGTCAATAAGGATGGGCACAAACTGAATTTCATGATCTGTGTAGTGGAACAAATTGAAAGCAAAGCCTATATCAATCACACTGAAGCCAGGGTTAATTGTTCCTCCTTCACCAGCAGAGTAGACAGATAAAACAATGATGAAGCACTTATACACATTCCTTTACATAAACGTTACTTATGATATAATTACTACAGAGCAAAAATGAAATAAATATACATACTGCAATATGTTTTATATGCAATCTGATAGACATTCTTTAAGTGACTTTTTCCCTTGCTTCTTACATTATTTCCACTTGTGCACTCTTTCTCTCTCCCCCTTTCACACACACATACAGACACATACCCCCACCCACACTTTTAACATGTATATTATATATACATATGTAGTATTTAATTAATTGAAGTCTGAAGTCCATGACAGCTATCACAACACAGTGGGTAATTCTGAAAATTAATGAGAATGATAATGCCTAAAAGACTGTTCCAGAGTTTGCCCAAACTCATTAACTAAATCTCTCATTTAAATACATCCTAAAGACGTTCAAATAGGCAAAAACACATTATTGCTATATAAGCAGTAGCCTGATTTGAAAATGCTGAAGTGTAGAATTTTCTGGGTGAATGAAGTTGATCAGTTTGAATTCAAAGCTCTCAGCGTCCACAAATGAAGATCCTCACTTATAATATGCATGCGAAAATTCTGCTAAAGGAAAACACTCCCTTTTTAAATTATAATGTAAATAAAATGTGGGGATCTGATGACTTTAATTTAAGTTTACTGTCCTGAAGCATTTTTTTTTATTTAAACATTTACTAATAAACAGGTTTAAAACACATTACAATTTTTCTCTATATTTAATACATTTGTGGATTCATCTTTAATTTTTTTGTTGTTGTTATTATTATTATTATTATTATTATTATTGTTGTTGTTGTTTTGAGTGCCACGGTGGCTTCGGTTGCCTCCAACACTGCAAAAAACATGGATTGCTCTGAACTATATCTAACTATATCTCCTGGGTGTATCTGCCCAGCACCTGAAACGTTCTCCCCTGGATGAGTATGGGGAACCCTCCTGCGACCCTAGTCCCTAGTATAGAAATAATCCGAAGATAATGAGATGAGATTATTGTTCAGATCTTATGGACAACACCTTTTGTTAAGGGGTGGATGTCTTTTCTACTCATCACCCCACATTACCAGCAGAAGTTCATTTTTGGTAGTGGCAGAGGGCCTGGTGATAATGTCTGCTGCTCACTGGAGCATATGTAGGAGAACACTGACATATGACAGGTGTAAATATTTAATTTAAACATTAAAATATTGTTTTTAATACTTAAGTCATAAGAACGTGCTGGGACCACACTACATATTGGTATAAAAAACTTAGCAACTTTACAGATTCATGTATTCAGTTGTAACTTCTGTGCAAAGCAAATATGGCAGCAGACCTTCATCATCAGCATTATTTGAGCTGTAAATCAGGGTTTTTTTCCACTAACATTTTAAAATTTCTTGAAACTATTTGTTGTTTTTTTTATAATATTCTTCATCATCCATATGTAGCTCTCATAACTGTGTAGAATGGAGAGTAATTTGATGCTTTTAACATGCCCACTATTTATAAAATTTGGCCAAAATCACGATTTAAAATTATTATTTTACTTCATTATAGCTTTGTTCCCAATGACACACCTTTTGTACCTTTTTGGAATTTGTGTTTAGGAGCCTGTATTTACTCTTCAGGTTGTTCAGTTCCTTTTTATTTCCTGTCTTTAGAAGAAAAGAGTCAGGACCTATGCCAGCCCTGTCACCCAGCTTCAGCCAATGATGTTTTAAAATGCCACCGTTGTTATCTAGCGTGCGCCATTTCGCAGCTTCATAGAGTCCCCGAAAGCTTGAGTTAATCTCCCACCTGCTCTTATCACCTCCTTCTGACTGCACCAATTAGATTTTAACATATCATATCTAATACTCCTGTGCCTCCTGCCAGACATGAAGTCTCTGTACAATTCTCAGCCCTTGCTGTACCTCTGTGATCTACAGCCCCAAGATGTGGCCAGAAAAAAAATCCTCTCCTACATTATCCGTGTGTACTCCGAGCAAAGTCACGATGACTGCTCAGGATGTTAGGCTCATGTTAACATTACAAGTCTTATTTTCATATGACTTGTATCTGTATTCACTGTGAAAACCTCTAGCTTTAGTAGAGTAGCCCATCTTCACACATTAATTTGTTTTTCTAGGAGACAATGGCATTTCCCCCAAATATTTTTGTGTCATATTTGTGGACAGCTTGGCCAAATGGAAAACCATTTATTAACTGGACACGATCGGTTACAGAAAAAGGAAAAGGCAGGGGGCATTATTTCTGCATGTAGTTGTTTGTGATTATTAACTGGTGATTCTACTCTTTAGTGATGCAGGCTCGTGTCACAAAGTTCTCTGAGAGGAAATTAACACTCCTGAAGAATATCAACACAGACACAGGAAGAACATGCAAATTCCACACAAAAAGGAACTTGTGCTGTGCTTGGGAATTACGCCCAGGACCTTCTTGTTGTGAGAGGAGAGCACTAATCATTACACCACTGTCGTTACCCTCCTTGAATTAGGTGTAAAGAATTAATTAAAAAGTGTTTAAAAAAGGTAATTTGGAAGACACTTAGGGAAGATGACTTTATGTCGATTTATTTTGGTATGGACTAGTTGTTTGGTTTTATGTGTTGTGTTTAAACTAACTTTTTAGTGTTAGTACGCATTTGTCATTTTGTTTGTGAGTGTATGTGAGGGTGTGAGGGGGCAGGGAGAGAATAAAGGATAGACAGCATGCTTTAGGCATGGACTGAGGGGAGCATTGGCACTGTGTGTGTAGCATTCATGCTCTGAGCTCCGTCAGAGATATACCTGGCCCAGAGGTGCTGATGTACTTATCTAACATGCAGTAGAATGCAAAATCCTCATGGAAACCCTTTCATCTAAGTAAAGAAATCACCAGGTCCTACCCAACTGCATCATCTCTACTGACCTCAGGTCATTACCAGTACCACCCGGCAAAGCTTAAGCTGCCCAGTAACTAAACACAGTTGGAAGGTACTGTTTCAATTTTCTCAATATTATGCACATGATTTTTTATAGTGCCTAAATACTAAAAGTGAATAGGAGAATATGAATGGTTTTGGCAGGATAAAGCGAAACTGTAAGTGAAAGCGAAACGAGCCTTTCACTTGCTGATGTCCAGTTGTACTATCAAAAAGGTTAGAGGAAAATGCAGCCAGTGGTGGCATGATGGTGCAGCAAGTAGGTCCTAGATTGTGTTACCCCGGTGAAGTCGTTGGTTTCCTTCCACAACTAAAAGACATGCAGATTCTTAGATTGATTGATAGATTCAAGATAATTGAGGTGTACAGAGTGACATAGTGCACTCATTGTGCAGGTTGTACACATTGATTAATAAGAGATTGTGAGGGTTAAAGAGAATAAAAGGGGTTGTGTTGAAAAGTGCATCTGGTGCAAAACAGTGGTGAGTCGAATATGCAGATCTTTTAGGTGGTGACCCCTAACAGGAACAGCCAAAAAAAATAGAACAAGAGTAATGTGCAGCCACACCAGAGACTCTTTGACAATGATCCATGATCAAAAGAAATGACAAACTGCCTGCGTGAGGAGCTAGCTGCACAGCCATCTTCAGGCATGTAAGTAAACCAACATGAGGAATGTGAAGGGAAGAAAATCCTGCATTCAGATGAAACACAGATTTATACTCAAACGCACTTAGCTGATTAGGAGCTAATTACTTTTCATCTCATCTCAATAACTTCCACTTAACCCTATACAAGGGACTAGTTTGGGGGGGGGGGGTGGACAGATACACACAGGACAGGGCACCAATCCATCGCTGGGCACACATTCACTTTTTATACACACAGGAGCAATTTAGGGCAGGCAATTTACCTTGAATCCATATCTTTGGACTGTGGGACCAGAAGCCTGTGGGAGAACCCACGCAGACACGGGGAGAGTGTGGAAACTCCACCCAGATTGCGATTCAAACCTGGATCCCTAGCACTGAATGCTGAACGTGCTAACCACTGTGCCTCCCCTCTAATTACTTACTTAATTAGTAGTTTAAAATTAGTATTAAGACTGCATAAAAACAGCTTTGCTTTAAATTGCACCCCTGATTTGTATTTGCACTGTGGTTGCTTTATCACTACAAGTAAAATAACACATTGGGCTACTTCAATGAGGCGGCATTGGCACTTTCACACCAGAGGTCATGTTTTAGAGCTAAGATAAAGTTAAAGGGATTAAAATACCTCCATTTTGTTTTTTGCACTGCATAATCTAAGAAATGTATTTAATATATATATATATATATATATATATATATATATATATATATATATATATATATATATATATATATATATATATATATATATATATATGCCCAGCGATGGATTGGCGCCCTGTCCTGGGTCTATCTGCCCAGCGCCCGAGATGTTCTCCCCTGGATGGGCATGGGGAACCCCACTGCGACCCTGATAGAGGATAAGCGGGAGATAATGAATGAATGAATATATATATATATATATATATATATATATATATATATATATATATATATATATAAAGAGAGAGAGAGAGAGAGAGAGAGAGTTGCACTGAAGTGTTCACATCCCTCTGACATTTTCTCTATTTGCTGTGTTAAGTGTCCAGCACAAAAAGTGAAGCAGTGCAGAGAGGAAATCAAGACTCCCAGACAGGTTTAAAAACATATAACACCTCAATATCCAGAGTGCATCTGATCTGTTACCCAGCTTGCATCACTTCAATATTCCTACTTGGTGGTTTAAATGCAGAATGCAAAAAAAATTCTTGCAGTACATATTTCCTGAGAATCTCCGCAGTGGGTACTTTCTCTGAAATAAGTTCCTGAAATTGTTTGGTTCAAAATCAACTAATACAACATGGCAGATGCTGCTAAACATGAATAAAATAGCTAGCACTTAAAAATAGAAGAAAACATTTAAATAAACAAAAATACTATTGCTTTTATAACTCAAACTCAAGCAATGAAATATATATTTAAAATTTTTTATTTAAACCTATAATTGGATAGTATCACCACACCCTGTAAGTGAAGTGATAAGAGTGAGGTAGGCAGGTTAACAGATGAACATGAGTATTTTTTAACAAACAAAACAAAGAACAACATAGAGATGAAACGGAACTCATATGACAATCCTGTGAGGAGACGGAGGGGGGGGGGATTTATACATACTAAGAGGAGAACAGTGACGAGATGCATGTGAGGGGAATTAACATTGACTTAAGACTGATTACCAAAATAACCAATGTATAGCGAAAAACACATAGGAAGAATAAACACAAACATGGTCAATGAAGAAGTACAGCATGCACTCCTAACAGTATGTCTCAATACTTCTGTAAACTAGATACATTTTGTTAGTGTGTTAGTGTGTCAGTGCTAATCTATATGAGGGACTAGGGTCAGTTCCCCATATGTCCATCCAGGGGAGAATGTTTTGGTTGCTGGGCAGATACACAAAGGACAGGGCGTCTACTACTCACAAACACACACACACACACACACACACACACACACACACACACACACACAAACACACACTCAATTACATTTACATTTACATTTACATTTAGTCATTTAGCAGACGCTTTTATCCAAAGCGACTTACAAATGAGAACACCACAAGTCAGAAGCTATGAAGAAAACCAACTATACTGTA